>PVJC01008562.1:0-30060 GCA_004026665.1 Murina feae
CATATATCTGTCCAATTTTCCCAGCACCATTTATTGAAGAGACTGTCTTGATTCCATTGTATGTTCTTGCCTCCTTTGTCAAATATTAATTGAGCATATTGGTTTGGGGCGATTTCTGGGTTCTTTATTCTATTCCATTGATCAATATGTCTATTCTTGTGCCATTACCAGGCAGTTTTGAGAACAGTGGCTTTGTAATACAGCTTGATATCTGGTATTGAGATCCCTCCTACTTTGTTCTTCTTTCTCAGGATCGCTGCAGCTATTCGGGGTCTTTTTTTATTCCAGATAAATTTTTGGAGAGTTCGTTGTAGGTCTGTAAAATATGCCGTTGGTATTTTAATGGGGATTGCGTTGAATTTATAAATTCCTTTAGGTAGTATTGACATTTTAATGATATTGATTCTACCAATCCATGAACATGGTATGTTTTTCTATCTGTTTATGTAATCCTCCATCTCTTTTTTCAACGTCCTGTAGTTTTCTGAGTAGAGGTCTTTTACCTCTTTAGTTAAGTTTATTCCTAGGTATCTTAGTTTTTTGGTGTGATGGTGAATGGGATTGTTTTTTTAGTCTCTCTTTCAGTACGTCACTATTGGTGTACAAAAATGCCATAGATTTCCTGGTGTTAATTTTGTATCATGCTATATTGCCAAATTCATTTATTAAGTCTAATATTTTTTTGATGGAGTCTTTATGGTTTTCTATGTACAGTATCATGTCATCTGCATATGAGGACAGTTTTACTTCTTTTTTAATTTGGATGCCTTTTATTTCTTCTTCTTGTCTGATTGCAATGGCTAGTACTCCCAGTACTATATTGAACAGGAATGGTGAAAGGGGGCAACCCTGTCTTGTTCCTGTTCTAAGGTGATATTGTTTTAATTTTTGTCCATTGAGTATGATGTTGGCTGTGGGTCTGTCATAAATAGCTTTTATTATGTTGAGGTAAGATCCTTCTATTCCTACCTTGCTGAGAGTTTTTATCAAAAACGGGTGCTGGATTTTGTCAAATGCTTTTTCTGCATCAATTGATATGGTTAAGTGGTTTTTGTCTTTTAATTTGTTTATGTGATATATCACATTTATTGATTTGCAGATATTGTACCATCCTTGCATCCCTGGGATAAATCCTACTTCGTCGTGGTGTATGATCTTTCTGATGTACTGTTGGATCCAATTTACTAGGATTTTGTTGAGGATTTTGGTATCTATGTTCTTGAGGAATAGTGTCCTGTAATTCTCTTTCATTGTGTTGGCTTTGTCTGGTTTTGGTATTAAGATAATGCTGGCTTCGTAGAATGAGTTTGGAAGTGTTCCTTAATCTTGAATTTTTTTGGAATAGTCTGAGGAGGATAGGTTTTAGATCTTCCTTATATGTTTGATAAAACTCCCCTGTGAAGCCATCTGGTCCCGGGCTTTTGTTTGCTGGGAGCTATTTTATTACTGCTTTAATTTCTTCCATAGTGATTGGCCTATTGAAATTTTTATATTCTTCCTGATTCAGTTTTGGAATGCTGTATTTTTTCTGGGAATATGTCCATTTCCTCCAGGTTGTCCAGTTTGTTGGAATAGAGTTGTTCATAGTATTCTTTAACAATCTTCTGTATTTCTGTAGGGTCTGTTGTTATTTCTCCTTTTTCATTTCTGATTTTGTTTATTAGGGTCCTCTCTCTTTGCTTCTTGGTGAGCCTGCCTAGAGGTTCATCAATATTGTTTATGCTTTCAAAGAACCAGCTCTTGGTTTTATTGATCTTTTTTATTGTCTTTTTGGTCTCCATGTCATTTATCTCCACTCTGATCTTTATTATTTCCTTCCTTCTGCTTACACTGGGCTTTTCTTGTTGCTCTCTTTCTAAATCTTTGAGTTGTAGGGTTAGGTAATTTATTATAATTGTTTCTTGTTTTCTGCAGTAGGTTTGTAGAGCTATGAACTTCCCTCTCAAGACTGCTTTCACTGTGTCCCATAGATTTTGGATTGTTGTGTTTTCATTGTCGTTTGTTGCCATGATGTTTTTTATTTCTTCTTTGATCTCTGTGGTAACCCAGTCGTTGTTTAATAGCATGCTGTTTAGTCTCCATGTGTTTGATGTTTTTGGATTATTTTATTGTGGTTGATTTCCAGTTTTATGCCCTTGTGATCTGAGAAGATGCTTGATATGATTTCTATCTTCTTGAATTTGGGGAGACTTTGCCTGTGCCCCAATATATGGTCTATCTTTGAGAAGGACCCATGTGCACTTGAAAAGAATGTATATTCTGTGGCTTTGGGGTGAAGTGTTCTGAAGATGTCTATTAAGTCCATCTGGTCTAGTAAGTCATTTAGAATTGATGTTTCCTTGCTGATTTTTTCTTTAGAGGATTTGTTCAATGGTGATAGTGGAGTATTAAAGTCCCCCACTATGATTGTATTGCTGTCAATCTCTCCCTTGATGTCTTCCAGAAGTTTTTTTATGTATTTGGGTGCTCCTATATTGGGTGCATATATGTTTACCAGAGTTATTTCTTCTTCTTGAAAGGCTCCTTTTAGTATAATGAAGTGGCCTTCCTTATCTCTTTTTATGTCCTTCACTTTGAGATCTAATTTGTCAGATATAAGTATTGCTACCCCAGCTTTTTTTTTCATTTCCATTTGCCTGTAAAACCTTTTTCCATCTCTTCACCATCATTCTGTGTGCATCTTTTTTTCTGAGGTGAGTTTCCTGTAGACAGCAGATATGTGGGTCATGTTTTCTTATCCACTCAGTTACCCTATGTCTTTTGATTGGAGCATTTAATCCATTTACATTTAAAGTTATTATTGATAAATACTTCTTTGTTGCCATTTTTATTCTTTACCCCTGTGTTCCTTCTTCGTTTCCTATTTTTATTTTTTACAGTAGGCCTTTTAACATTTCTTGCATTGCTGGTTTGGTAGTAACAAACTCCATTAGTCCTTTCTTGTCCGTGAAGCTCCTAATTTCACCCTCAACTTTGATTGATAGCCTTGCTGGGTACAGTATTCTTGGATTCAGACCCTTCCTTTTCATGACATTGTATATTTCATTCCATTCCCTTCTTGCCTGATGTGTTTCTGTTGAGAAATCAGTCTCTAGTCTGATTGGGGAGCTTTTATAGGTAACTTTCTTTCTCTCTCTGACCACTTTTAAGATTCTTTCTTTGTCTTTGGTGTTTGCCAATTTAATTATAATGTGCCTTGGCATTGGTCTTTTGGGTTCATTTTGTTTGGACTCTGTAAGCTTCTTGGATTTGTGGGGGATTTCTTTTCTGTATAACTGGAAAGTTTTCTGTCATTATTTCTTCCAATAAGCTTTCTATTCCTTGCTCAGTTTTCACTCCTTCTGGCACTCCTATTACACAGATATTGTTTCTTTTTGTATTGTCCCAAAGTTCTCTTAGGCTCTCCTCCTGCTTTTTAATTTTTTTTTCTAGAAGCTGCTCTGTTTGGGTATTTTTTTTTCTATCTTGTCTTCTAGCTCACTTATGCGATCCTCTGCTTCATCTAGTCTACTGTTGATGCTTTCTCTTGAGTTCTTCATAGCAGCGATGTCACTTTTCATTTCTTCTTGGTTCTTCAACATTTCCTCTTGGTTCTTGCACATATTGTTGAATTTGTCTTCCATTCTTCTCAACCACTTTATGACCATTTCTCTGAATTCCTTCTCTGACAAGTTGGTTGCCTCCATTTCATTTACTTCCTTTTCTGGTGATGCCTATTTCTCTTTCATGTGTGGACTGTTTCTTTGTCTCCCCATGGTCTCTTTTCTCTGGGTGTCTGTTTATGTGGTTCTCTCTCTCCTGTGTTGATTTAAATGCACAAAATACCACACAACAAGGCACAATGCATAAAATACTGAACGTGGATGTATTCACGATACTAATAACTCCAAATAAAGGTGGCCACCAGAGAAAAGAGAATTAGGGGAAGAGGAGGAGAAAAAGAAAAAGGGGAAAAGGGGAAAAATAAGAGAGTGCAAGAACGAAATTGGGAGAGGAACAAAGAAAAAAAGGTAAGAGAGATAAGAAAGAGAGTGAAATAAAAGATGGCAAGAAACTATATAGGGAGGGGATTCTAATAGAGCAGTCACTAATTTCAATGAATGTCAGCAACAGATACCTAGAAATGAATGCCAACCATAAACAATCACTAATTTTAGGCAAGGTGAGGGAAAACAGCGGCAACAAAATAACCGAATGATAAAAAAATTAAAAAAATTAAAATAAAACAGTATAATCAACAATCAAGCTAACAACAGCTTAGTGACAGAGAGAGAGAGAGAGAGAGAGAGAGAGAGAGAGAGAAATGAAAGATAAAAGAAAAAATATAGATAGTGTAGAAAGAGAAGAGTGAGATGAGTATGAACATAGAGCAGGGGATTGGAAATTAGATATATAAGTAGGGTGAAATTTTAAGAGGGGAAAAAAAGAGGGAGTAGGGATAATTTAAAGCAGGACTGGGGTAAGAGAAACTCGACAACAAAAGGAGAAATGTGAGGAAGAGAGTGTTGGTATAAAGGTAAGATTGAGATTGAGTAAAGTGATGCTAAAAGGAGAAATGAAAATAGAACATAGACCGCTAATCACAAAATAAATTAAGGAGAAAATAAAGTTACACTTCAAAAGGTAAAATAGTAGTAGTAATAATATTGATTAAAAATAAAAATGTAATAATTTAAAAAGTAAACTCAAGTGAGGAAAAAAAGATTAAAAAAATTAGTTTCTTCGGTAAAAGGTGAAAAAATAAAAATAAAAATGTACAGTAGTGAGCATCATTCACTTCCTCTTCTCTTCACTTTGGTACTCTTTTGTTCTGTCAGGTATTTAGGAGAGGATTGAAGTTACCTGTGATACACTGCTCTTCCATGTTGTGGATCACAATCCTAATTTTAAAGTGGGCAGTATTTCTTTGTTTCCAGACTGCCTGTTTACAGAAGGGTCAGTTTGTTGTTCAGCCTCTGGATGGCAGTATTCCTGGAATGACCTTCGGAACTCTCAGTCCTCTCTAGCCATTATTTAGGCCTCGTTTTCCTTACAGCACTTAATACTGGTTTGGAGGAGTGATCTGCCCCAAAGCTGGTTTTTTGGTGTTTCTCCCCACTCTGATCCCCAGGTTCCACAAAAAAACAATATTCCCCTGCAGTTTCTGTCAGTGACCTCAACTGGGTGCTCCTGTGTGATGGGCTCAATAATCAAGAGTGAGGATTTAACAGGAGAAGAGAAAGAAAAAAAAAGATCCCATTTAACTGTATGCTCTCCCAGTCACTTCCGTGCGTCCTCTCTCCCCTGGCGCTAGCAGCCGGGACACTGGGAAAGTCCAAGGCTGCCATCTCATACCCAATCAAGCTATGGGCTGATTTTTTCAGAATTCCTTTCTTCCAGCAACCCCATGGGTTCCCCTCCCCCTCATGGGTTTTGCTGGCCCCAGGGGGCAGAGGGGTTTGAGGGGTGCAGCTTTCCCCTGCGTGCACATGCAAGCACACACACTTGGTCATCTCCACCTGGAAAAAATTGCAACTTTATCTCAGTGAATTCTAACCTTTCCATGGGAGGGTGCAAGGCTCCTCTGAGTCCACGTCCTTGTGGGCTCCAGTGTTCCTGGGATCCTGGCTGGTCCCAGGGTACCTCTGTTGCAGGATTCTTGGATGTGTCAGCTTGTGATTCCAGGCACTCTCCCTTTTGGGATGGCACTGTCTACTCCACAGAGCTGCCGCTCCGGGAGAAATTTCAGCACCAAGCAGTTGCCCTGTGCTCTCCAGTAGACACTGGGTGAAAACTGTCACTCCCAGCTGAATCTCCCATGCCAATTCAGGTTGGGTGTTACTGGCTTCAGCTGCTCACTTGGTCTGCTCCCGAAGAAGATGCAGGACATGTCTGTCTATACGGCCACCATTTTTTTCTCCTGGGATCCATATGTTTTTGTTACAGAAAAACCGGAGAAGAACCAAACAACACTTAGAGAGATGGAGTTACATTTATTACGCGCGCGGACCCAGAGGAAAATGTTTCTCAAATTCTGGGTGAAATTACACAGCAAGTTTCCTGTATTTATATGATTTGACCTTCTTTGTCTCCCAAATATGGTTTTTTCCGGTTCCCTTTGCAAGTTCTTAAAGGGCCCTATGTGCTAGGGCTTTGTGACCTCAACCAAAGGCTTGGCCTGATGCCAGCACTGATAACTTTGTCTGGAGAAGGTTGAATGGCCTCTCTGAAATGGGAATAGTCTTATTTTCCTTATTATTTAAGGCAGCAAGCATTTACAGAAGCCAGAAGTAGCAGGGTTAAAATTTCAAAGTTTTTATATAAGATGGATGCATCATTCCCCACTGGCTTTAAGTACATGAGTCAAATCATTGACTCTTTTGTGTCATTACTGGGGAAGGAATTATATTGACCCCCGAGGACTATAAGCTTAATAAAATTAACTCTCTGCTGAATACAGTCAGTGGTCCTGTTTATAAGATAAGGGCCCAGAATAATCTCTAGAGGGTCCAAAAAGTCCTAGTTGAATTAAGCCGGGAGTGATGAAGACACGTTGCAATCCCATCGACCTTGACTGCTGTGGGGGTAGTTCCTTCCAGATAGGAGTCAGTCCTTGGGTGGCAAATTTCTTTATCTAAACAGAGTCACCAGGTTGGAAGAGACGGACCAGATCAGAAGTTGGTTCAGGCAGAGCACAGAGCATTTCAGACGTGTTCCTGGACTGCTTTCTGGGTGGACCGCAAAACCTGTAAGAACTTGAATAAAATTAGTTATGGATTTCAGCCTTTTAACTACCAGAATCTGTAGGGCCCCACTGGTTTTCAGGGCAGCCTTCCAGGCTGCTTCATGTGCAGCCCAGCTGCCCCTTGCCTCACTTACGTACAGGTGTAGTGCCAGTTGGCCCATTGTCCTTGCTCTGCTCATTTCTGTCTAACTGCCTATTATATTATCTCAAGGATCCTGGTTCTGAATTCTTTCAGGGAAAATGGGTGATGGAGTCTTCTGTAGCTGCTTCCATGCTGAAGAGGGGCAGAAGTTTCTCGTTTCTCTCAGAACCAAAGATCCTTGCTGTCTGTCAGAGAGATGATGAGGCCTGGGCACAGAAGGAGGGGGACTTTTGACCTGGCAGTAACGAATTGTCTGGTAGAAGGGAAAGAAACATTTCAGCTTTAATAACCTCTATAGAATTTTTCTCCTCAAAATTACCTCTATGTTTATTAAAAGAGCCGAGTTAAGACCAATCGTTCTATTGTATTCAATTTGGCCTGATTGTTTGGATAAACACAACAAGAATGGTAACTGACCACCTTTGCCGGAATATCATGATTGAATCTTAATGTGCATGCCCCAGAGGGCCAGGAAGCCAAGCCATCCAGCTGCCATCAGGCCTGCCTGCAGTGCCTGCTGAGTTAGGTGACTCCCTCACCTGTAGTGACTCTACCTGGGCCCACACCCTAGGCTTTAAGGCCCATCTCAGTAGCCCTCTTACTCATTGTGGTCCAGAGTGTATGGGGGTTTCAAAGGGACATAGAGGTGCCCTTATTGCTCCCCTTTTACTCTGACCAACCACCAGTGATGGTAGGGCATGGGCCTGACGCTCCAGCGCCAGCCATTTTCAGGGCTCCCAAGCAGGATACCAGGCTTTTCCTGTGGCACTCTTATTGGCTTCAAGTCTTCAGAGTCCAGACAGGTCTCTTTAAAACATGATACTCCAGTCAAAGTTTTCAGTGAATAAAACCACTATTTGAAACCGGTCTTATTGAATCTATGCAAAGAAATGTACTGCCACAATTTATTAAGCATTGCCAAATTTTGGAGGAATTATACAAGGAGAAAAATATACTGACCTGTTTTAAGATCTTCTGATTTTCCTTGTAAGTCCTTTTTATGGACTCTTTAGAATGATAACAGATAGGCACAGCTGTCCCTGTAGTAGGGCTTCCCTTCTTTTGACTTGTCCTCTCGGAATGGACTAGAGGAGCTTTATTTCTTTAAAGGGTCTCACATGTCACAGGACCTCACAAGGTCTGTAATTCTTGTAACAGAGGGCTAGTACTTACTATTTTACTACTTCCCTCAGTTCTAAAGAGATCTCTCTACTGTCCTAAAGTTGAGGTTTGTGCTGCCCCTGACATGGGCATGGTCACACAGGCCAGTAAGACAGTATACAGACTGCTAATTGTCTCTCAATAGAGACCAAAACCTGATGGGTATTCTTTGCCCACTTGGGCACCTGCCCCACTGACAACTGCATTCAAATCTGTAAGAGCAGCCTCTGGTTCTTTTAACCCAACAGGGTCTTGGCCAGTCTCTCAGTCAGACTCCTCCTCTTGGAGAATTTCAAACTCCTGCAGGCTCTCTTCTGAGTCCAGGGAAAGCACCTTTCCTTTGTCCTTTTATTAACCCTGTTAAGTAGTTACCTGTGGGTCCTGCCATAAACTGCTACTCTAAAACAGCCAGAGTTGTAGTTAGAAACAGCCCTGCATATACAGTCTCCCATGGCAGAGCAGCGATCAGGCCTCTTCCAAGGGAGTGGACTGGATAGGGGATATTAGCCCCTCCTATTTCAGCAGCAACAGGTACTGAACCCTTTCAGTACATTTGAAAACAGGGAGCTTTTGCTAGCTCTGTCTGCAGCTTTTATAGATTCCAGGCTCGCTGCTCTATTCCTGGGGCTGCAGGAAAGCTAGTAGCAGTCACTGGTTTCTGTTTTAACTGATGTAGCCAGCAAGCCAAAGGCCCAAGTCTTGTATTGCTTGTTGTAAAATACTCATTACTCATTGGGCAGCAGTGGGGCAGCTCTAATGTCAGGTATATTTGTGCTGTTCCCCACTTTTCTCACTGTGGTGGCTTCTTCTAGGGCCACTGTAGGCAGCTTGAACATTCAGCCCCCCTACCTCCCTTCTTTCATCTAGCTTTTCAGGGGCTGAGTCTGCCTAGCAATCAGTTCTAAATCACCAGGGTGGCTGCGGACTTCAGCCGCTTTTCTCCTCCGCTTGGCTCCTGGGAGTTCAGTTGTTTTTTAGAATTCTTTATTTTAGAAACCTTAATCCTTTAATGATTACCAAAAGTGAACAGTCAGCATTTTCAGATTAATATTTATGAACACATTTTAAATGTACTTTACTTTCAAGAAAATATACCTAGACCTTCTATGATAAAACTAACAGGCAAATTCAAACTTGTCCAGTACAAACTGCTATACTTTTACTTATGTAATTTTAAGTATATTGTATCAGTCTAATTTAGCATTAGAAGGGTTAAAAAGAATAAACCAGTGCAGAGAAAGATTAATTGTTCCTGCAGAAAACTCACAACCTTGACTTTTTTTATTTTCGATAAGACACCCCTGACTAGCTACAGACCAGACTCCTACGCCTGTAGCAGCCTGCAGCCAGTAAAATCAACAAAAACCTATTTCTTCCTGCTTCATAATTAACTGCTGACCCCACCCCCCAATTCTGCATTAACCATATACTCTGTCCTTAGCTGTTCTCCCTTTAAACAGTGGGAGTTTCATAGAAAACCATAGTCTACCACTCTCTCTTGTAGCAGGCCTCTCTCCCAGAGGCTGGGGTCCGACCTGTGGAGAAAAATGACTTTTAGTTGGTCAGGCACAGGGAGACTTTTTGCAGACTGAAAGCCTGGAGGGCCTCCTGAAAGAAAAGATCTTTAATCCAGTTACAGATGCTGTCACAACAGGATGACAGAGGAAGGGAAAGACCAGGTTATGTCCTCTATGAGGATTCTAATAAATAACTGAAAATGGCAAATCAAACAAAGACAACAGGCTGTACGAGACACAAACCAGGGTTAACAGGGTCTATAGATAGTTAATAACTTTCACAGACAGGGACAGGGCCCGTATGTATTTCTCCGCCCAGCGGAGCTGTAAGCCCTGCCCTTGGAAGTCTCCGACCACCAAAAGAGATAAGAAAACCATAAATAACAAGTTCTTGAAATTTACCACCTTGTTAATTTGCTAGGCAAACAGTTACCTTGAAAGACTTTTCTTTTGCTCTTTTTTATAAGCAATCTGAGAACCAAGCCATCTTGGAACCTAGCCAGCCTTTGTTTTAGCCTTAGAACTTCAAAATTCTAATTTAATACAGTAAATTTACAAATTAGAGTAAAACTGAAATCTTTACTTATACAAACATAGACAGACATTCCTATTAATAAAATAGACAGACCTCCTCTCTGACAGAGGCAAAAGACTCTGAGAATAAAACAATTCTCACAGCTGCAAGAGACCTTTTGCGCTTCGCCACAGGGCGTCCATCCCACCTCTAAACAGACATTAGAAAGACATAACAAAACACTCACATTTGTACAGCCAGAAGGCACAGAGTAGCTTTTGCTTTATACAGACCAGTTAACGAGCAGATAATTATGCAAAGACAGACAAATACCCATACTCACACTCTCTCAGTAGACTAGCCCAACTGGAGCTGAGCAGGTAAACAAAACAATGCCCAACTCCCCAGATGGGCATGGGGACACTCCTGGCACGCACACCCCAGAACAGAATTCTCGACCAACATCTTGGTGAGAACCTACGGGAGGAGTTAAGACTGCGTCCAGTCCCCCCTCTCCGTAGCAGATTGGCCAGTCCCACACACAAGCAAACAGCAGAATGAACTCATAATTCCTTAATCGAATCTAAATCTATTCACCTCTGAAGTCCCACATTTATGTACCAGACAGCCCAAGTTTTGACTTCTACCAGATATTTACCCAGAGTTTAAAATACACTTTACCACACTCCTAATTCCTGACCTGAGGAGCCCGCTCTCACTGGATACTCACTCAGAATTTAACCAACAATCCACCCAATTCCTGATTTGCCTGAGGAAGCCGTATGGCTTCCAGGGAGGTGATCAAGCTCCCCTTCCACTCACTTGGAGTGGGCTAAACTGACGGGGCCCCTACCTTACTGATTCTGTCGACAAGTCCAGAAGTGTCCGTCCACTCTCTCCAGTTGCTGGCCGGGTCCTGGGCTGAGGTCCAAGAGTGCCCGGAGTCCCCCGGTTCAATTCTGCTAAATCAGCAGAGTGGTGCCTCCCGGAGGCCTATCCGGCATTCCCGGTCCTCAAACCCAGTCCACACCAGAGGCCAAAAGGCCACGTATAGGTTGG
Organism: Murina feae; assembly: GCA_004026665.1. NCBI lineage: Eukaryota > Metazoa > Chordata > Mammalia > Chiroptera > Vespertilionidae > Murina > Murina feae. The sequence continues at coordinate 11,118 of PVJC01008562.1, forward strand.
TTTTTCCCGGAATGTCAGGGAACCAATAATGTTACAGAAAAACCGGAGAAGAACCAAACAACACTTAGAGAGATTGAGTTACATTTATTACGCGCGCGGACCCAGAGGAAAATGTTTCTCAAATTCTGGGTGGAATTACACAGCAAGTTTCCTGTATTTATATGATTTGACCTTCTTTGTTTCCCAAATATGGTTTTTTCCGGTTCCCTTTGCAAGTTCTTAAAGGGCCCTATGTGCTAGGGCTTTGTGACCTCAACCAAAGGCTTGGCCTGATGCCAGCACTGATAACTTCGTCTGGAGAAGGTTGAATGGCCTCTCTGAAATGGGAGTAGTCTTATTTTCCTTATTATTTAAGGCAGCAAGCATTTACAGAAGCCAGAAGTAGCAGGATTAAAATTTCAAAGTTTTTATATAAGATGGATGCATCATTTTCTTTAGGTAATCAATTTACCTTCCTTTCTCCAATCCTGCTACCACCCTCCCATATGACATATGTCAATATATTCCATGTATCCATGCATCTAGTTCTATTTTGTTTGTCAGTTTATTTTGTATATTAGATTCCACATATTAGTGAATGGATTACTAGTGTATGGTATTTGTCTTTCTCTGACTGGCTTATTTTGCTTAGCATAATAATCTCCAGATCCATACTTGCTGTCTTAAAGGCTAAGATATCCTTATTTTTTTACTTCCTTGTAGAATTACATTGTGTAAATGGACAGGAGATTTTTTACTTATTCATCTACTGGTGGACATTCAGGCTGTTTCTATATCTGCACTATTGTTAAAATGTTGCTATGAACATAGGAGTACATATATTCTTTCTGATTGGTATTTTAGGATTCTTAGGATATATACTGAGAATTGAGAATATTAGGTCAAAAGGAAGTGCCATTTTTAATTTTTTGAGAAAAATACATACTGTTTTCCACAGTGTCTGCATAACCACCAACAGTGCATAAGGATTCCTTTTCTCCACATTCTTGCCAGAACTTGTGTTTGTTGATTTATTAATAGTAACTACAGGTTGCAAAAACCAATGCAGATGGGAGCTCAGTGACACAGAGGCTGTTGGAGACCCAGATGTTCCTCTTAAAAGGTCAGCACCACAAACTGAACTTACAAGGTCCCACATCCTCTGAGCTCCAGCACAAGGGCAAAGCTCTAGAAATACATTTATCTGGCATCAGGGCAAGAACTTGGGGGGGAGGAGGCTTTCTCCCAAATGGAGGTGCATTCAGGGATAATTGTTGCTGGGCTGGGACCTCCCAGGTTGCAGGGCTCTGCCCTAGTGATTCCTTAAGACCCCGCCTCATCCAATTAACAACCCCACCCAAGTAGCCTGCAGCTGCTTTTGCACAAAATGCCCTGTACTTGAAAAACCTCAAACAAGCTGCAGCTGGGTCAGGGAACCCCATCAATAAAAGCCCCAAGATCTAGCACCAGCACCAACCTGTCTTTATTCATAGCTTGCCCTCATCTGGGCACTTCCAAACCTGATACAAAGAGGAGGAATCTGCAGATCTCTCTGTAGCTCCTCCTGGGTGTCCCCAGGCAGTGGCTGACTTTGCACCTCCTTGGAGACCCAAGAGCCAGTGTATCTAGTGTCAGTGTCAGACCATATAAAATTATAACTCTATGCATCCATAAATGGCACACTCAAGGAGCAGACTGACCTATCACCAAAGCCCAACTGAAGCAGGTCCTGCTCCATAAGGGTGTCTCTTGCATAGCAATTCTCCCAATGTAATCACAGATGGTCCTCAGCAAATTGGCCTTGAAGTCAATTCCTCCCAGTGACACCAACAACAATGAAGTCTCAACTACAACAATACTGTGCTCACAGCCCACAAAGGGGTGCACCTATAGTGCCCAATTCATGTGACTGGGGAGGCTGAGGCACTGTAACCTAAACAAGACCACTCTACCAACTCAAGGAGACATAGCTGCTCTATCCAATACATAAAAACAAACACAAGGAAGCAGCCACAATGTGGAGACAAGGACACATGTCATAAATGAAAGAAATGGAAGAAAACAAACTACTGGATATAGAGTTCAAAACCATAGTTATAAGATTACTCAAGAATTTTCTAGAAACATCCAACAGACTTAATGACTTTCAAGGATCTTAGTGAGAATGCCAAACATGTAGAAAAGAACCAGTCAGAAATTAAGCATACACTGATTAAAATAATAATATACAGGATTCAACAGTAGAGTAGAGAATTCTGAGAATCAAATTAATGATTTGAAATATGAGGAAGCAATAAACACCCAACCAGAAGAGCAAAAAGAAATAAGAATCCAAAAATATGAAGATAGTGTATGGAACCTATGGGACAACCTCAAGCATATCAACATTCATATTATGGGAATGCCAGAAAACAAATAGAAAGCAAGATATTGAAAACCTATTTGAAGAAATAATGGCAGAAAACTTCCCCTATCTGGTGAAAGGAATAGACTTATAAGTCCAGAAAGCACAGAGAGTCCCAAACAAGAGGAACCCAAAGAAGGCTACATTAAGACACATCATAATTAAAATGCCAAGGGCTAAATACAAGGAGAGGATCTTAAAAGCATCAAGAGAAAAGCAGTTAGTTACCTACAAGGGAATGCTCATTCAACTGTCAGCTGATTTCTCAACAGAATCTATGAGGCCAGAGAGAGTGGCAATAAATATTCAAAGTGATGAATACCAGGGACCTACAACCAAGATTTCTCTACTCAGCAAGGCTACCATATAGAATTTCAGGTCAGATAAAGAGCTTCACAGAGAAGAAAAAGCTACCATTCATCACCACCAAACCTGTATCATATGAAAAGTTGAAGGGTATTCTTTAGGAATAGGAAGAAGAAGAAAGAGAGAAAAAAATATGAGCAACAAATGTCAATAAATACATACCTATCAATAATTGAATCAAAAAATCAAAATAAATGAATAAGAAATGTAATGAACAGAATAAACTGGTGATTCAAATAGAATAAGGGACATGGAAATGGAACAGACTAACAGGAAGAGATTAAAAAAAGATATTATATGCATATATGCCTTACCTAAGAATATAGACAATAGGGTGGTGAAGGACTAGGGTGGTGCTGAAACCAGGTGGAGGGACGCAATGTGGGGTGAGGGACATTGGAAAAGTCTCAAAATAAAGATTAAATAAAAGAGTATTGAAAGTAGGTATCCCTGTCTTGTTCCTGATCTTAAGGGAAATGTTTTGTTTGTTTAATTCTTTATTGTTTAAAATATTACCTATAGCATTACATATGACTCATTTTCCCCCACTGACCTCTCCCTGAGCACGCCTATTACCCAACACATGCTCTCATTTCCCCAATGTCTCTGTCCATTAGTTATGATTATATGCATGCATACAAGTCCTTTGATTGATCTCTTACCCCATCTGCATTTCCTGCCTTCCCTCTAAAGTTTGATAGTCTGTTCAATGCTTCTCTGTCTCTAGATCTATTTTTGTTCATCAGTTTATGTTGTTAATTATATTCCACACTAGAGGCCCAGTGCATGAAAATTCATGCACTGAAGGGGGGTTTTCTCAGCCCAGCCTGCCCCCTCTCACAGTCTGGGAGCCCTCAGGGGCTGGAGGCAACCCAACAATTTGGGGAAGGCGATGCCACCATCACACCTTTGCTGCTGCCACTGCTGACATCATAAGCCTTGGCTGACCCTGGTTACCTGAGACCCAGGTGGCCATTGGCATCTGGGCAGATGCCATCCAAGGCTTGCATGCACCTCAGGCTGGCCCTGGGTGGCTGGGGGGATGAGGGGACTAGGTACCGCCATCTTGTGGCTCTGGGTGCCACCATTTTGAGGGCAGAACAGTTAATTAGCATATTCTCTCCTTATTGGTTGTAGGCGCACCATCTTTGTGATAGCATGATGGTCAATTAGCATATTCCCTTTATATTGGATAAGATGAGTGAGATCATGTGATATTTATATTTCTCCAACTGGCTTATTTTGCATAGCATAATGCTCTCCATGTCTATCCATGAGCTTGTGAATGGTGAGAGTTCTATCCTTTATACAGCAACATAGTATTCCATTGTGTAGATGTACCACAGTTTTTTAATCACTCATCTGCTGATGAGCACTTAGGCCATTTCCAAATCTTAGCTATTGCAAATTGTACTTCTATGGGGTGCATGTGTCCTTTCTGATTGGTGTTTCTGATTCTTGGGATATATTTCTAGAAGTGGGATCAGTAGGTCATATGGAAGTTCCATTTTTAATTTTTTAAGGAAACTCTATACTGTTCTCCACAATGGCTGCACCAGTCTGCATTCCCACCAGTAGGGCACGAGAGTTCCTTTTTCTCCACATCCTCACAATCACTGGTTGTTTGTTGATTTGTTGATGATAGCTATTCTGACAGGTGTGAGATGGTACCTCATTGTTGTTTTGATTTGCATCTCTCAGATGATTAGTGACATTGAGTGTGTTTTTATATGTCTTGGTTTTCTGTGTGACAACTTTCAAAATGTGTCTATTTAACTCCTTTTCCCATTTTTCTTTTTATTGAACTGTTCATCTACTTTGTGTTAAGATGTATGAGTTCTCTATGAATTTTGGAAATTAGGCCATTATTGCATATAACCTTGGCAAATATATTCTCTCATACAGTGGGCTTTCTTATTGTTTTGTTAATGGTTTCTTTTCCTGTGCAGAAGTTTTTATTTTGATGTAGTCATATTTATTTATTGACTCCTTAGTTTCAATTGCCCTAGGAGCTGTATTGATAAAGATATTGCTTAAACATATGTCTGATATTTTGCTGCCTGGATTCCTCTAAGATTTTAATGGTTTCCCATATTACATTTAAGTTCTTTATCCATTTTGATTTTTTTTGTGTATGGTGTAAGTTGTTGGTCTACTTTCAATTTTTTTTTGCATGCATCTGTCCAATTTTTCCAGCACCCTTTATTGAAGAGACTATCTTGACTCTATTGTATGCTGTTGCCTTCTTTGTCAAATATTATTTGAGCATAAAGGCTCGGTCAGTTTCTGGGTTGTCTGTTCTGTTCTTTTGGCCTATATGTTTATTCTGGTGCCAGTACCAGACAGTTTTGAGAACAGTGGCTTTGTAATATAGCTTGATATCTGGTATTGTGATCACTCCAATTTTGTTCTTCTTTCTCAAGATTGCTGCAGTTATTCCAGATCTTTTTTTTTTTTATCCCAGATTAGTTTTTGGAGAGTTTTTTCTGGATCGGTGAAATATGCTGTTGGTATTTTAATGGGAATTGTGTTAAATCTATAGATTGCTTTCAGTAGTATGGACATTTTAATGATGTTGATTCTACCAATCCATGAGCATGGTATATTATTCCATTTGTTTGTGTCTTCCTTTATCTCTTTTTTTTTCAATATGCTGTAGATTTATGAGTACAGGTCTTTTGTCTCTTAGTTAATTATATTCCTATGCATCTTAATTTTTTGGTGCAATAGTAAATGGATTTTTATTTGTTTGTTTCTTTTTTCTGTGAGTTAAATATTAATATATTAAAAAGCCAAATATTTCTGGGTATTAATTTTTATCCTGCTACATTGCCAAATTCATTTATTAAATCTTGTAGTTTTTTAAGGAGTCTTTAGGAGTCTTTGTTCAGTATCATGTCACCTGTGAATAATGGCAATTTTACTTCTTATTTTCCAATTTGGATGCATTTTATTTCTTCTTGTCTAATTGCCATGGCTAGCACATCCAGTACTATGTCAAACAGGAGTGGAGAGAGTGGGAATCCCTTTTTTGTTCCTGTTCTTAGGGGAAATGGCTTTAGTTTTTGCCCATTGAGTAGGGTGTTGGCTGTAGGTTTGTCATATAAGGCTTTTATTATATTGAGGTATGACCCCTCTATTCCCACTTTGCTGATATTATTTTATCAAGAAAGGATGTTGGATTTTGTCAAATGCTTTTTCTGCATCAATTGATAAGATTATGTAATTTTTATATCTCTGTTTCTGGGATGTATCACATTCCTTGATTTGCAGATATTGTACCATCCTTGCATCCCCATAATAAATACTACTTGGTCATGTTGTATGATCTTTCTAATGTAATGCTGGATCTGATTTACTAGGATTTGTTCAGGATTTTAGCATCTGTGTTCATCAAATATTGACCTGTAATTCTCCTTCTTTGTAGTTTCTTTATCTGGTTTTAGGTTTAGGATAATGCTGGTTTCATAGAAATAGCTTCAAGTTGTTCTTTCCTCTTGAATTTTTTTGGAAAAGTCTGAGGAAGATAGGTTTTAGTTGTTCTTTGAATGCTTGCTAAAACTCCCCTCTGAATCAGTCTTGCTCAAGGCTTTTGTTTGCTGATACATATATTTTTTATTACTGCTTCAATTTCTTCCATAGTTATTGTCCTGCTAAGATTTTCTTTTTTCTGATTGAGTTTTAGAAGGTCATATTGTTCTAGGAATATGTCCATTTATTCTATGTTGTCCAGTTTGTTGAAATAGAGTTGTTCAAAGTATTTTTTCATAATCCTTTGATTTATCTGGGGTCAGCTCTCATTTTTTATTTTGACTATGTGGATCCTCTCTCTTTGCTTCTTGGTGAGCCTGGCTAGAGGTTTGTCAATTTTGTTTATCCTGTCAAAGAACCAGATCTTGGTTTAATTGATCTTTTGTATTGCTTTTTTGTATTGTCCTTTATTTTCACTCTGATATTTATTATTTCCTTCCTTCTGCTCACTCTCAGCTTTTCTTGTTGCTCTCTTTCTAATTCTTTAAGTTGTAGAGTTATATAATTTATTACCAATTTCCTTCTTTTACATATAGGCCTGTAATGCTATGAATTTCTCTTTCAGCACTGCTTCCACTGTGTCCCATAGATTTTGTATTATTTTGTTTTCATTGTCATTTGTTTCCAGAATGTTTTTTTTTAATTTCTTCTTTGATCTCATTTGTAACATCATTGTTGTTTAATAGCTTGCTATTTAGCCTCTAAATGTTGATTTTTTATTGTTTTATTATAGTTTATTTCCTATATTTTGCTGTTGTGATCTGAGAAGAAGCTTAATAGGATTTCAATCTTCTTGAATTTGAAGAGATTTGGCCCATATCCCAATATGCGATCTATGTTTGAAAATGTCTCATGTGCACTTGAGAAGAATGTATGTTCTGTAGATTTGGGGTAATTGTTCTGAAGATGTATATCAATCTCATCTGATCTAGTGAGTCATTTAGGATTGCTGTATCTGTGCTGATTTTTTGTCAAGGATTTATGCAGTGATGTCAATGAGGTACTAAAATCCCCTTCTATGATTGTATTGCTGTCAATCTCTCTTTATAGCTTCCAGAAGTTTTTGTTTTTTGTTTTTTTCATTTGAATACTCCTGAATTGGGTGCATATATGTTTACCAGAGTCATATCCTCTTGTTGTATTGATTCTTTTAATATTACAAAGTGGTCTTCCTTATCTCTTGTTATAGCCTTCACTTTGAGGTCTATTTTGTCACATATAAGTCAGCTACCCCAGCTTTTTTTTTCATTTCCACTTTCCTGGAAAATATTTTTCCATCCATTCAATTTCAGACTGTGTGAGTCCCTTGTCCTCAGGTGGGTCTCTTATAGAGAGCGTATATATGGGTCCTGTTTTCTTATTCATTCAGCCACTCTATATTTTTTCATTGGAGCATAACATTTAAGGTTATTACTGATAGGTACTTGTTTGTAGTCATTTTTATTCTTTGTGCCTTTGTTCCTTCTTCCTTTTTCTATTTCTTTTTATAAAAGTTCTTTTAGGATTTCTTGCATTGCTGGCTTGGTAATGATAAATTCCCTTAGTCCTTTTTTTTTTCCTGTGAAGCTCCTGATTTTTCCTTCATTTTTGGATGATAACCTTGAAAGATAGAGTATTCTTGGATTCAGTCCCTTACTTTGCATCACTTTGTATACTTCATTCCATTTCCTTCTGGCCCAATGTGTTTCTGTTGACAAATCATTTGACAATCTAATGGGAGATACCTTGTAGGTAACTCTGTGTCTCTCTTGTAGCCTTTAACATTCTCTAGTTGTTAACAGTTGCCATTGTAACTATTACATGTCTTGGTGTGGATTTTTGGTCATCTTTTTGGGGACTTTCTGTGCTTGTGTGACTTCTCCCTCCACCCCCAAATCAGAAAAGTTTTTTGTCATTATTTATCCAAGTAGATTTTCTAATTCTTGCTCCTCTTCTTTTCATTCTGGCATCCCTATTATACATATGTTACTTCATGTCATATTGTTCCAAAGCTCCCTTTGGCTCTCCTCCTGCTTAATAAAATTTTTCTCCAATTTCTGTTCAGGTCGTTTGTTTTTTTACTGCCTATCTTCTAGCTCACTAATTCAGTCCTGTGCTGCTTCTAGTCTCCTGTTGAAACCTTCCATTGTGTTTTTTATTGTAGCTATATCATTTTTTTATTTCCACTTGATTCTTACATAAATTGTGAATTTTCTCATCCATCCTGTTTATGAACTGTTTGATCCTTACTTTGAATTCTTTTTCTGACATATTTCATGCTTCTTTTTCATTTAGTTCCTTTTCTGGAGATTCCTCCTTTCTTTCCTTGGGGGGGGGAGGTTGTTTCTGTGTCTAACCTTTTTTTGCTGTTTCTTTCTTGCCTTTGTATCCTGCTTAGAGTTTGAGAGGTTGAAGACCTTATCATGGCAATGATCTGGAAATCGTTAGCCCTTGAGTCTCACTCCTTTATTGTCTCTGCTCTGTCTGAGTTGTATCCTCTTCTCCCACAGATCTGGTCCCTCAGTTGTCTGCTTCAGACACTTGGGGTGGTAGGAGTGAGTGCACAGTTCCTCTGGTGTGCTTCACCCTGTGAGGACCTAGACACCTCTGACATGCAATTCGCTACGAAACCCCAGTACCCATGTCAAGGTGGCAACCTAAGTCCTTCTAGCAGCACACTTGCAGTGTAGTCCTGTGGCCCCTGGCTGAGCACTCTGGCTTGCTCCAGGTCACTCCAACAATGCTTTCCTGTGGCCCAGAATGAGGCATGTTCTGAGTTTCCTCAGGTAGCTCCTGCAGGACTGTACCAGGGGCCAGGGAGCAGTGGGCATAGGTTGCTGTGAGTTGCACAGTCAGAGCTCCCCTATGACTTGAATGGGGTATGCTGTGTCACTCCAAGTTTCCCTGGAAACAAGACCCTGGGCTTGAGGTGGAGCTGGCATGGATTGCTTTTGGTCACACAGTCCTCACTCACTTGTAGCCCAAATGAGAAGTGTGCTGGGTTTCTCCATGTCACCCCTTCTTACTGTGGAGTGGGGATGGGTTGCCCTAGGTGGCTCAGTCTGATAGAGTTTTAAAAGATTGTATGTTTCTAGGAATTTGTCCATTTTCTCAGTTTGTCCTATATGTTTACATATAGTTGTTCACTGCACTTTCATCTAATCTTTTGTATTTCTGTGGTGTCCGTTGCTACTCTGCCTCTTTCATTTCTGATTTCATTAATATGGCTTCTCTGTTTCTTGGTGAGTCTTGCTAAAGGTTCATTAATCTTGTTTCCCTTTTCAAAGAACCAATTTTTGGTTTCATTGATGATTTATATTGTGGGGTGTTTTTTAGATTCTACATCTTTTGTTTTCATCTTGATCTTTATTATTTCCTTCTTTCTGCATACTCTGGACTTTTCTTGTTCTCTTTCTAGTTCTTTCAGGTGTGGGTGACATTGGTTATTTGAGATATTTTTCTTGTTTCTTGAAGTAGGCCTGTAATGCTGTGAACTTCCCTCTAGGGTCTACTTTCACTGTGTTCTATAGATTTGAGATTGTTCTGTGTTCATTTTTGTTTACTTCCAGGTAATTTTTTAATTCTTTCTTGATCTCCTTAGTAACCTATTTATTATTTAATAAGATTCTATTTAGCTTCAATGAGTTTGAGTGTTTTTGTGTTTTTATATTGTAGTTGATTTCTAGTTTCATACTATTGTATCTCAAGAAGATGCTTGGTATGATTTCAATCTTTTTGAATTTGTTAAGACTTATTTTGTGTCCCATCATGTGGTATATCTTTGACAATGTTCCATGTTAACTTGAGAAGAATTTATATTCTGCTGCTTCGGGATGAAATATTCTGTAATATTAATTATATCCATCTGATTCAGTGTGTCATAATGGTTGCTGTGTTTTGTTAATTTATTCTCTATAAGATCTATGCAATGGTGACAGCTGGGTGTTAAAAGCACCCTACAATGACTGTATTGCTGCCAACCTTTTCCTTAAAGTCCACGTAGAGGTTTATTTTTATGTATATTAGGTGCTCCTATGTCATATATATATATATATATATATATATATATATATATATATATATCTATAGATATAGATATAGATATAGATATAGATATAGATATAGATATAGATAGATATATAGATATATGATATAGATATAGATAGATATAGATATAGATATAGATGATATAGATAGATTAGAGGCCCAGTGTACAAAATTCATGCATGAGGAGGTCTTCTCAGCCCAGCCTGCACCCTCTCTAATCCAGGACCCCTCAGGGATGTCTGGGGATCAGGCCTAAACTGGCAGATGGACATCTCTCTCACAATCCTGGACTGCTGGCTCCTAACTGCTCACCTGCCTGATTACCCCTAACTGCCCTCCCCCTGCCAGCCTGATTGCCCCCAACTGCCCTCCCTGCTAGCCTGGTCACCCAAGGCTGCCTGCTGCTCGGTTGTTTAGTCACCTCTCACTAAACCCCCTGCCAGCCTGGTTGCCCCATGAAGCCTATTCAGTCATCCATTCAGTTTCAATGGTCGCTTAGGCTTTTATATAGATAGCTATATGGATATAGCTATATGGATATATGGATATATAGATATATATAGATATATAGATATATAGATATGTAGATATATAGATATATAGATATATAGATATATAGATATATAGATACATAGATAGACAGATATATAGATAGATATATAGATACTAGGGGCCCGGTACACAAAAATTTGTGCACTCAGCGGGGTCCCTCAGTTCGGCTTGTGCCTTCTCACAGTCTGGGACCCCTCAGGGGATGTCTACCTGCTGGCATGCCTGGCCAGCCTGGGTTAGGGGCTGATGGCTGTTTGCAGGCTGGCCAAGTCCCCCAGTGGGGACCCTCACACCATGGGGGTGTAGCCAGCCTGGATGAGGGGCTGAGGGCCATTTTCACGCTACTCACAGCTCCCATTGACCCAAGGTCCCAGCGCGGCTGGCTGGAATCAGGTTTCTGGGGTTTATTTATCTTCTATAATTGAAACTTTGTTGCCTTGAGCAGAGGCCTAGTCAGGCAAGGAAGTCTCCTGTTTGCTTTAGCTCTGTGGCTTCTGTAATTGAAACATTGTTGCTTTGAGCAGAGACCCAGCCGGCCTAGGCAGGCAGTTTTAACTCCATCGCTGGTGCAACGGAAGCCTTCTGTTTGCTCTATCTCCATGGCTGCTGGCCACCATCTTGGCTAGGTTAATTTGCATATAGCCACTTTGATTGGCTGGTGGGTGTGGCTTGGCTGGTGGGCGTGGTTTAGGTGTCTCAGAGTGATGGTTAATTTGAATATTACTCTTTTATTAGATTAGATAGAGATACATAGATATATAGATTAGATAGAGATACATAGATATATAGATTAGATATATAGATATATAGATATATAGATATATAGATATATAGATATATAGATATATAGATATATAGATATATAGATATATAGATATCTACGGTGGGTCTCTTTGTGTTCATCTTGATTGCAACTCTCTGTGCTTTCTCAACTTTGTGACTTTTTCTTTCACCAGCTTAGAGATTTCTGTAATTATTTCTTCAGTTTTTCTAGCCTTGCTCTCTTTCTTCTCCTTCTGGGACCGCTATGATGCAGATATTGTTACATTTCATCTTGTCCCAAGGTTCCTTTAAACTATCCTTGTTTGTTAAATTGTTTCTTTCTTTTATTGTTCTGATTGGGTGTTTTTTTTTTTCACTACCGTGTCTTTGAAATCACTAATTCAATCCTCTGATCATATAAAATAATTTTTATTCCTGCCAGTGCATTCTTGATGTCAGATATGGTATTCTTCATATCTGATTGCTTCTTATTCATGGTTGCTATGTTCTTTTTAGTACTGATGTAGTTCCCTCTAAGTTCTTTGTATGAAAAGAAAAAAGAGAAAGAATGAGAATGAAAAATAAATAGAGTAAAAAGGGGAAAGAGAAAATAAGAGATATGAAAGAAAAATAGACAAAATAATAACAAAACAATAAAAAAGAAAAAATAAAGAAAATAATTTTTTAAAATTCAAAGTAGAGTTTTTCTCAGCAGATTTTAGTGCCAGATGGGGTCTCCCTTTGGATTCTTCTCTTATGTATGCTGAGTCTGACTGCTTTGTATGCTGGTTCCAAGCATTCTGTCAGGTACTTCTATCCACTGTTAGAAGCTGTCATTTGCCTCTTGGAAACTTGATGGAAGTTTCAAGCAATCCACAGTTTGTGACTGCCTCCAATGGACCTGGTTGCACATGGGAAAGGCCAAACTGCGTTCTAAGTCTGGCTTGTTAGCAGCACAGGGCCCAGGGACAGGTCAGCAAACATCCCAAAGCTCTTCAGGATCTGCCTCCAACCTGCTTTCCAGCATTCAGACTTAGTCACTGAAATGTGTGTTTTTTTAATATATTTTATTAATTTTTTACAGAGAGGAAGGGAGAGGGACAGAGAGTCAGAAACATCGATGAGAGAGAAACATCAATCAGCTGCCTCCTGCACACTCCCTGCTGAGGATGTGCCCGCAACCAAGGTACATGCCCTTAACTGAAATCAAACCTGGGACCCTTCAGTCTACAGACAAATACTCTATCCACTGAGCCAAACTGGTCAGGGCGAAATCTGTGGGGGTTTTTTAGTCCTTTTGATGGAAAGGGTAGATGAGACCCCTGGATCTCCCATGAAGGGAATGTGCTGTTCATATTTCAGGGAAAATGGTGGGTGTGTTTCCCTGTGACAGAGCCATATACCTGAGTCTCTAACAGAATATTGCCCTGACTTTGACAGGGCAGACCCCTCATATGCACTTCAGTGGGGTCTGCTGAGAGTTTCTATCAGTGCTCCCATAAGGGGGCTAGCACTAGTCAGGTTCCTGGGAAAGTAGGAGGAATGGCTCCACCCCAAAGCCAGTCACTGATGCCACCCTGAGACTGCTTGGACCCATGGTCATGGCTTCTACTACTGCCTCCTCACCAGAAGTTGAAATGCAAGGTGGGTGAGCAAGATTCCTAAGGTTAGGTGAGCAAGATTCCTGAGGATGGAGTGAACCATAGCCGTATCAGCTGGGTAATTACCTTTCCTTAGGTTGCTGTTGAGAGGAGCTTGTACCTCTCAATAACAATGGCTACTGCAGAATGGGTAGGGGAGATGATCAAGCACAGGTATCCCACAGTACCATGGAGCCCTACAATGCCTTCATGTTTCCCTGTAATGCCTTCCACCCAGACTTTCCTCAGGCAACTACAGTCAACACTGCCTGCCTATCACTGAAGCCTCTGAAGAGTGGCTGCAAATAAAAATCCTGCGCTCTATTTTGTTTTGTTTTTAATCTTTATTGTTGAAAATATTACAGAGGTCCTCTTTTTTCCTCATTAACCTCATTTAACCCACCCCCTCACCCTACCCCACGCCTTCATCACCCTATTGATCTCTTCCCACCCACCCAGATTCCCCTGCCTTCCCTTTGAGGGTTCAACAGTCTGTTCCACTCTTCTATGTCTCTAGCTCTTAAAAAAGTTTTTTTAAGTGGCTTTATCTCTAAGCAAGCTCCTTCTCTCCTTGGAGGATAGAAGCCCTGCTGTTTTTCATGGCTGGATGTTATATGGGCCACTGTTCCTGGCTCTGGTACTGTGGGCTCCATAGGTCCTTGGCCTCAGTCTTCTCAGGGATAACCCCCCACAGCCAAAATATCCCGCCTCACCTACAGCCAAGCACCTGTGGTAGCTGGACCAGCCCCTCTAATGACCCTGCCCTTCCTACCAGTCTGCAGTTGGTTTCTATTCTTTCTTGTTAAAAGTCCCCTCTGGCTAATCTTCAATTGGTAATTCAAGGTGAATGTTCACCTATTTAATCAGATTTGGCTATGGGAAGTAGTGCAAGAAAGATCCACCTTCAGCTGCCATCTTGAAACCCCTCCTATAGATATTCTTTTTCAAGTTGATGATGTCCTCCTTTATTCCTAGTTTTCTGGAAGTTTTATTTTTTTAAATCATGAATGGGTATTGGACTTTGTCAAATGCTTTATTTGCATCTATTGACATAATCATGTGATTTTTCTGTTTTAGCCTGTTAATGTTATGGATTACATTAATTGATTTCCAAATGTTGACTCAGCCTTTCATACTTTTCAAAAATCATGCTTTGTCATAGTCTGTAATTATTTCATACACTATTGGATTTTATTTGCTAAAGATTTTTGCATCTATGTTCATGCTAGATATTGTTCTGTAATTTTTTCTTCTTGTAATGTCTTTGATTTTTGTATTGAGGTAATGCTGGCCTTGTAGAATGAGTTAGGAAATACTCCTTCTCTGAAAAAGGTTTTAAAGAATTGGTAGTATAATTATTTTGTTAAATGTTTGATATAATTTACCAGTAAACCCATTTGGGCCTGGTGTTTTCTGTTTTTGGAAAGTTATTCATTATTGATTCCATTTCTGTATAGATATAGGCTTATTCAGATTCTTTCTTTTTTATATGTTTTAGCAAATTGTATCTTTAAAGTAAGTGGACCATTTTACTTAGGTTGTCAAATTTGTGAACATTATGTTGTTCATAATATTACTTTAATCCTATTAATGTCCATAGGATCTGTAGTGATGTCCACTCTTTACTTCTGAGAATATGTGTTCTCTCTCTTTTTTCCTTAGCCCAGCTAAAGACTCATTGATTTTATTGATCTTTTCAAAGAACCACCTTGAAATTTCTTCTTTGACCTGTGGTGTTGTGTAATGTCCAGATATTGTAGGACATTTCCAATTATCTTTCTGTTATTTATTTCTAGTTTAATTACATTGTGATTTAAGAGCAGGCAATGTATGCTTTTTATTATTTTAAATTTATTGCAGTGTGTTTTATGGCCAAGAATCTAGTCTATATTGGTGACAATTCCATGTGAGTTTGAGAAAATTGGGTATTCTGCTGTTGTTGGGTGAAATTGTCTATAGACTTCCATTATTTGTAGTTGATTGATGGTGTTGTTGTGTTCCTACTAATTACCTACCTGCTGGGTCTGTCCATTTTTATTGAGGAGTGTTGAATTCTCCAACTATGATAGTGGATGCACCTACTTCTCCTTGTATTTCTATTAGTTTTTACCTCATGTAGTTTGACATTCTGTTGGTAGGTTCCTTCATATAAAGGATTTTTATGTCTTCTTGAAAAATTGACCATATATTATTATAGAGTGCCTTTCGTTTTCTCTAATAACTTTCTTTATTAGAAGTCTGTGCTGTCTGAAATTAATATAGCTACTCCTTCTTAGTGTCAACATGGTATTTTTCCATCCATATAAAATTACTGTATATGTATATATCTTTATGTTAAAATTACTTATTTGTGCTCAAGATATGTTTGCATTTTATTTTCTGATCCACTCTAATAAACACTGTCCTTTGATTGTGACTATTGATATGGTCGGATTCATATGTATAATATTTTTCACTGTTATTGATTTATTGCCCTTATTCTTTGTCCATAGTTTTTTCTCCTTTTTGTGGTTTTATGGAGGATTTTATGATTTCAGTTTTTCATGTTTCTTATCACATCAGTTTTACTTATTTTTAAAATTTTTTTCAGTGGTCGACCTAGAGTTTGCAATATAGTCATGCATCACATAATGATTTTTAGTCAATAATGGACCACATATATCACAGTGGCCCAATAAAAGTCTAATAGAGCTGACAGGTTCTTATCATTCAGTGACATTATAGTTATCATAATATGGCACAATTAATTACTCACATGTATGTGATTATGCTAATATGTAAAAGAAACAACCTTACTGCACTGCCAGTTATATAAAATTATAGCACACACCATTATATAATACTTGAAAATGATAACAAATTATTATGTTAATTATTTATTTACTATAATAATTGAAAATGATAATAAATTATGATGTCAATGGTTTATACCATACTTTTTATCATTTTAAGTTACTTTTTCTATTCCTAATAATATTTGCTTTAAAATAGTATGCCATGTTATGTCAGCAGTAACCTCATACATCTCATGTTTACATCTCTTATTGTGTCATTTTCTCTGGTGCTTCATTTAATTGTGTGTTGTTTTATAAATTTAGTGTAAACCAAATGCATAATGTTTATAAAGTCTACCATAATTTACAGTAATGTTATAGGTCTTCATATGCATTCACCACTCACTCATTGATTCACCCAGAGCAACAACTTCCAGTCCTATAGCTCCATTAATACTAAGTGCTTCATACAGGTTTATTTTAAAAATATTCTATACTGTACTTTTTCTGTACCTTTTCTTTTTTTGTAGTACCTTTTTATGTTTATATATGTTTGGATACACAAATATACTGTGTTATAATTTCAAATAGTATTCAGTATAGGAAAATGCTGTGCAGACTTGTAGTCTGGGATAAATAGGCAAGACCATATAGTCTAGGTGTGTAGTAGCCTATACTATATATATTTATGTATGTGCACTCTATGATGTTTACAGAACAATGAAATAGCTTAATAATGTATTTCTTAAACCATGTCATGATTTTTAAGTGGCACACGGCTATATAAATCCACTTCTATTTTCAAATAACACTATATCACTTCACAAACAGTTGTGGGTACCTTAAAATAACAAAATAACCTAAATACCTGTCTCCTATCTCTTGTATTATTGCTGACATTTTTTAAATATCTATGTAAGCATGCATATAAATGTATAATACATATTGATACATTATTGAATATATTGTTGTTATTGTTTTTAACAAATGGTCATCTGTCAGATAAGTTGAGAATCCTATATAATAAAACCTTAATGTGCAAATCGCCAAAAGGTGGAACAACCGGTCACTATGATGCACATTGACCACCGGGAGACAGATGCTCAATGCAGGAGCTTCCCCCTGGTGGTCAGTGTTCTCCCACAGGGGGAGCACTGCTTGGCCAGAAGCTGGGCTCATGGCTGGTGAGCACAGGGGCAGTGGCGACAGCCTCTCCTGCCTCTTCTCTGGGCGGGCAGTAAAAAGCGAGGGGGTTCCAGACTGTGAGAGGATGTCTGACTGCCAGCAGGTGGACATCCTTCAAGGGCTTCTGGACTGTGAGAGGGCACAGGCTGGGCTGAGGGAACTCCCCAACCCCCAGTGCACCAGGCCTCTAGTAAGAAAAATAAAAGTTTTCCACTAATTCTTTGATGTGCTTCTTTCTTTATGAAGATCTGAGTTCTGCCTATATAATTTCCTTCACTTTGAAGAATTTCCTTTTAACATTCATACATATATTATACTAAACCTGTAGTCGGACATCCCCTGAGGGTTGTAGCAGTGTGCCAAGCGGCAGACGGCCAGGGAGGAGCCCAAACTGGGTCAGAGCCCATGCTGCTCATGCTCATTCCAGCCCACTCCACCTACTGTCACCTTAACAGTCGCTTAGGCATTTATATATATACTAGAGACCTGGTGCACAAGAATGTGTGCACTCGGGGGGTCCCTCAGCCTGGCATGTGCCCTCTTGCAGTCTGGGACCCCTTGGGGGATGTCTACCTGCTGGTGTGCCTGGCCAGCCTGAGTGAGGGGCAGAGGGCCGTTTCAGGCTGCCCACGGCCTCTTCAGGGTTTGGGTCCCTACTAGGGTGCTTGCCCAGCCTGGGTGAAGGGCAGAGGGCCGTTTTAGGCTGCCCACGGCCTCTTCAGGGTTCAGGTCCCTACTGGGGTACCTAGCTGGAAGCAGATATATGGTATTTATTTAACTTCTATAATTGAAACTTTGTTGCCTTGGTCTCCCGCTCAAAGCCCGGGTTGCCCCTGGCAACCCAAGGTCCCAGCCTGGCAGGTATCTGGGGTTTGTTTATCTTCTATAATTGAAACTTTGTAGCCTTGAATAGAGCTCAGGGCCTGCAGGGCCCTGGCTTCCTCCATTGCCCAGGGCAACTCCAGCTTCATGGCCGCAGCTTGGGCGGGGTTGTAGGTGGGGTGGGGCAGGGTCTCAGAATCACCGGGGCAGAGCAACCCACAATGGATGCCCCTCCGCTGTCTCTGCAGCTTCTCCTGGATTTGGCACCTCCAAGCCCTGGGGTCCGCGCACCTCTGAGTTCCCGAATCTACGCATCAGTGATCACTGCGAACAGCTCTGCTAGAACGCCACTGGTCTTCCGCCCTGTGCCCTACAGCCCGCATTGCATTCAGTGCGACCCCGGAGTTTATAATCTCCTTCCAAGCTGTGGACCCAAGTGCAGCTACCGCCACCCTTTCACCCATGCTGCCTCCGTTCTGCACGTCCGTACCTCTCAGTTTTGGCGCCAGGAGCTTCTACTCAGTCTCAATGCACTCCTTCTCTTGCCTTCTAGTTGTAAAGCTTCCCCTCCCTTGGTTCTGGAGGATGGCCATTTATCTGTATAGCTGTATTTTTATAATGTAGTTGTGGAGGCTGTGCATTTAGGTATATACCTCATACCGCCATCGTGGTTCCTCTCTTTGCGCATTTTTAACTGAATTGTTTGTCTTTCTTTTGTTTATTGTATGAGTTCCCTGTAAATTTTGAACATCAAACGCCTATCAGAGATAACACTGGCAAATATATTCTCCCACGCAGTGAGTTTTTTTGTTTCATTAATGGTTTCTTTTCCTGTGCAGAAGTTTTTATTTTGATGTCACCTCATTTGTTTATTTTCTCATTAGTTTTCATTGTCCTAGGAG
>PVJC01008562.1:30160-48365 GCA_004026665.1 Murina feae
TTTTTTTTTTTTTTTTTTTTTTTTTTTTTTTTTTTTTTTTTTTTTTTTTTTTTGCATGTATCTGTCCAATTTCCCCCAATACCATTTGTTGAAAAAACTGTTTTGACTCTATTGTATGCTCTTGCCTCCTCTGTCAATATTAATTGAGCAGAATGGCTTGGGTCAATTTCTGCGTTCTTTGTTCTGTTCCTTTGGTCTATATGTCTGTTCTTGTGCTAGTACCAATCAGTTTTGACTGTAGCTTTGTAATATAGCTTGATATCTTGTATTGAGAGCCCTCCTACTTTGTTCTTCTTTCTCAAGATTGCTGGGACTTTTTGGTGTCTTTTTTTTATTCCATAAGAATTTTTGGAGAGTTTGTTATAGGTCTCTGAAATATGGCATTGGTATTTTAATGGGGATTGCACTGAATTTATAGATTGCTATGGAAAATATGGGCATTTTAATGATGCCAATTCTACCAATCCATGAACATGGTATATTCTTCCATTTGTTTATGTCTTCCTCTATCTCTTTTTTTCAATATGCTGTAGATTTATGAGTACAGGTCTTTCACCTTCTTAGCTAAGTTTATTCTTAGGTATATTTTGTTGTTGTTGTTGTTGCAATGAGAAATTGGACCAATTTTTAATTTCTCTTTCTGGAAGTTCATTATTGTTATATAAAAAAAGTCATAGATTTCTGGTTGTTAATTTTATATCCTGCTACATTGCCAAATTCACTTATTAAGGCTAATAGTTTTTTGATGAAATCTTTAGGGTTTTCTTTGTACAAAATCTTGTCATCTGCAAACAATTACAGTTTTACTTCTTTTCCATTTTGAATGCCTTTTATTTCTTCTTATGGTCTAATTGCTATGACTAGCACTTCCAGTACTATATCAAACAGGAGTTGTGAGAGTGGGCATCCCTATCTTTTTCCTGTTCTTAGGGAAATTGGCTTTAGTTTTGTCCATTGAGTATGATGTTGGCTATAGGTTTGTCTAATAAGGCTTTTATTATGTTGAAGTATGACCCCTCTATTCCCACTTTGCCAAGAGTTTTTATCAAGAAAGGGTATTGGATTATGTCAAATGATTTAGTGCATCAATTGATATGATCATGTGATTTTTGTCTCTCGATTTGTTTATATGATGTATCATGTTTATTAATTTGTGGTTATTGTACCAACCTTGCATCCTCAGAATAAATCTCACTTGATCATGATGTATGATCTTTCTAATGTAATGTTGGATTGTATTTGCTAGGATTTAGTTAAGAACTTTAGCATCTGTGTTAATCAGACATATTGGCCTGTAATTCTCTTTCTTTGTAGTTTCTTTATCTGGTTTTGGGATTAGTGTAATGCTGTCTTCATAGAAAGATCAGGGAAGTGTTCCTTCTTCTTGAACTTTTTGTAATAGTCTGAGGAGGATGAGTTTTAGGTGTTCTGTAAATATTTAGTAAAACTCCCCTGTGAAGCCATCTGGCCCAAGGATTTGTTTGCTGAAAGTTTTTTGATTACTGCAATAACAATTTCCTCTATTGTTAATGGTCTATTCAGATTTTTTTCATTCTTCTAGATTGAGTTTTGGAAGGTCATATTTTTCTAGGAATATATTTGTTTCATCTAGATTGACCAGTTTGTTGGAATACAATTGTTTGTAGTATTTTTTCAAAATCCTTTGTATTTCTGCAAGGTCTGTTGTTAACATGCCTCTTTCATTTTTTATTTTCTTTGGGTCCTCTCTGCTTCTTGGTGATCATGGATAGAGGTGCATTACTATTGTTTATCCTTTCAAAGAACCAGTTTTATTGATCATATATATATTGGTGTCTGTGTCATTTCTTTAGGCTCTAATCTTTATCATCTCCTTCCTTCTGGTCACTGTGGGAGTTTCTTGTTATTCTATTTCTAATTCATTAAGTTATAGAGTTAGATCATTTATTACCAGTTTTTCATGTTTTTTGAGGTAGGCCTGTAATGCTAGCCTGTAAACTTCCCTCTCGGGACTGCTTTCACTGTGTCCCATAGATTTTAGATTATTATTTTCATTGTCATTTGTTTCCTGGATGTTTTTAATTTCTTCTTTGATCTCTTTGGTAACCTAATCATTGTTTAATAGCTTGATATTTAGCTTCCAACTGTTTGAAGTTTTTTATTGTTTTTATTGTAGTTGCTTTCTAATATTATGCCATTGTGATATGAGAAGATGGTTGATATGAGAAGATGGTTGATATGAATTCCATCTTATTGAATTTGAAGAGACTTTGCCTATGACCTAATATGTGGTCTATCTTTGAAAATTTCCCATGTGCACTTGAGATGAATGTATATTCTGTATCTTTGGGGTAAAATGTTCTGAAGATGTCGATTAAGTCCATCTGACATAGTGAGTCATTTAGGATTACTGTTTCTTTGTTGATTTTTTGTCTAGAATATTTATCCATTGGTGTCTATGGGGTATTAAAGCCCCCAACCATGATTTTATTGCTGTTGACCTCCCTCTTTATATCATCCAGAGGTTTTTATTTAAAGTATTTGAGTGCATCTGCATTGGATGCATATATATTTACCAGATTTATGTCCTCTTGTTGTATCGATCCCTTTAGAATTATGAAGTGGCCTTCCCTATCTCTTGTTATGGCCTTCACTTTAAGGTCTAATTTGTCAGATATAAATATTGCCACCCCATCTTTTTTTTCCATTTCCATTTGCTTGAAAGATAGTTTTCTGTCCCTTCACTTTCAGTCTGTGTGAGTCTCTTGGTCTGAGGGGGAGGGGGTCTCTTTTAGATAGCAAATATATAGGTCATGTTTTCTTATCCATTCAGATACCATGTGTCTTTTTATTGAAGCATTTAATTTCATTTACATTTAAGGTTATTATCAGCTAGAGGCCTGGTGCACAAAAATGTGTGCACTCCGGGGGCGGGGGGGTCCCTCAGCCTGGCCTGTGCCTCTCGCAGTCTGAGACCCCTCGAGGGATGTCCACCTGCTGTCATGCATGACCAGCCTGGGTGAGGGGCAGAGGGCCATTTCAAGCTGCCCAGAGCCCCTTCAGGGTTCGGGTCCCCACTGGGGTGCCTGCCCAGCCTGGGAGAGGGGCAGAGAGCCTTTTCAGGCTGCCTACAGCCCCTTCAGGGTTCGGGTCCCTAGTGGGGTGCCTGGATGGAAGCAGGTATCTGGGATTTATTCAACTTCTATAATTGAAACTTTGTTGCCTTGGTCCTCCACTCAAAGCCTGGGTTGCCCTTGGCAACCCAAGGTCCCAGCCTGGCAGGTATCTGGGGTTTGTTTATCTTCTATAATTGAAACTTTGTAGCCTTGAGTAGAGCTCAAGGCCTGCAGGGTGCTGGCTTCCTCCATTGCCCAGGGCAACTCCAGCTCTGTGACCACCACCATCTTAGTTGAGTTACTTTGCATATTTGCTCCTGCTTGGTTGGTGGGCGTGGCTTGTGGGTGTAACAGAATGAGGGTCAATTTGCATATTACTCTTTGATTAGATTAGATAGGTACTTGTTTACACCATTTTTATTCTTTATGCCGTCTACCCTTTCTATTCCTGTCTTTTACAGCAGTTTCTTTAGCTTTTCTTATATTGCTGCTGTAGTGGTAATAAACTCCCTTAGCTCATTTTTGTCTGTGAAACTCCTGATTTCACCTTCAATTTTGAATGATAGCCTTGCTAGTTATAGTATTTTTAGATTCAGACCCTTGCTTTGCATCACTGTGTATATTTCATTCCATTCCTCTCTGGCCTAATGTGTTTTTGTTGAGAAATCAATTGACAGTCTAATGGGAGATCCCTTATAGGTAACTTTCTATCTCTCTCTCTGGCAGCCTTTATGATTCTTACTTTGTCATTGGTGTTTGCCAATTTAATTATTATTTTGGTGTTGGTCTTTTGGAATTCATCTTGTTTGGATCTCTGTGTTCATCTTGGACTGTGTGAGTTTTTTCTTCCCAATAGCAGAGAAGTATTCTGTTATTATTTTTTCAAACAGTATTCTGTTATTATTTTTTTGCTCCATTTTATCTCCTTCTGGTCACCCCTATTATGTGGATGTTGTTTTGTTTCATGTTATTACAAAGTTCTCTTAGGCTCTCCTGCTTTTTAAGTATTTTTTTTTTCAGTTGTTACTCTACTTGGTTGCTTTTTCTGCCTTGTCTTCTAGCTCGCTGATTCGGTCCTCAGCTTCTTCTCATCTACTCTTGATACTTTCCATTGTATTCTTTATTGCAGCTATGTCATTCTTAAATTCCTCTTAGTTCTTCATTTTCTCTTGATTTTTACACATTTTGTTGAATTTGTCTTCCATCCTTTTCATTGTCCTTATGACCATTGCTCTGAATTATTTCTCTGACAAATTACTTGCCTCCATTTCATTTACTTCCTTTTCTGGTGATTCCTCCTTTCATGTGGGGTTTGTTTCTTTGTCTCCCCATTTTCTGTTTCTTTGTCATTATTTCTATGTATTAGATGAAACTTCTATGTCACACAAATTTTTTTTTATGTTTGTCTTATATAGTAGATATTTTGTGGAACACAGTAGTATAGTCTCTCAGGTTTTCTGGGCTTGGTATTCTAGGCATGCCCCCTACTTGGAATATTTGTGTTCTCTTGGTGTATTTGGGTCTTGAGTGTTATGGTCCCATTTGTGGATGGAGTCTCCTCTCAGGGTGTCGGTTATGTGCCTTACTCTCTTCTACATTGACTAAACAGTAAAAAGTACAACTCTACAAAGCACAACACAAAGGGAACAAAGCTCAAATATACTCATGACACTGATAACCCCAATAAAATTGGCCACCAGAGAAATGAGAATTAGGAGAGATAAGAGAGCAAAAATGATATTGAGAAAAGAAAAAAATGTAAGAGATAAAAGAAAAATAATATACATATATGGGGAGAAAATTCCACAAAACAAACAAACAAACACCCAGAAAAAAAGGGAGGTCAGAATCTGTAGAGGCAGAGCTTATATCAAGAAAGTGAAGTAAAGGAATTTAATGAATGAATAGGGGAATGGCTGGGGTTCAGTATAGTGGAGGTAGAAAGAGAATGAGTGGATAAGAAGAAAAATACAAAAACAAAATAATAATAAGTTAAAAAAAGATATGTTTTTAAAATTTATCTATCCATATGTTCATCTATTTTTGGAAAAGGAGAATAGAGAAGAGAGCAGATAGGCTTGAGTTTAGTGAGTGAAACTAATTAAGCAATTAGGAGAAGAAGCAAGCAAGAGAATAGAGGAAAAACAAAAGCATTTTAAAAATTGGCTAGTGAAAAGAGAGAAAAGAGAAGGGTGCAGGGACACAGGAAATTAGGTATATGAATAAGCCAACAAAGACAATAATAATAATAATAATAATAATAATCTTATATAATAAAAGAGAAACATGTAAATTAACCGTCCCTTTGCTACACTCACCAGCCAATCAGAGTGAGTATGCAAATTAACCTCATCGCCTCTGTGGAGACTGACAGCAGGTAGGAGGCAGCTTCCAGCCAGATTGCTTGGCCGTCGCCACAGCGACCCAGGAGCAAGGAAGCACGGCCCGCAGGCAGCACCCAGCATGGCCTGCTTGGCAGTCACTGCGGTGTGGAGCAGGCAGGCCCTGCAGAGAGCAAAGAACCATGGGGAGCAGGCCTAAGCCATCTGTAGGACATCCCTTGAGGGCTCCCAGATTGGAGAGGGTGCAGGTCAGGCTGAGGAACAACCCCCCCCCCCCGTGCATGAATTTCATGCACTGGGCTCCTAGTAATAATAATAATAATATATCACTAAAGAAGATAAAAAAGATCATTTTTTAACAAGGGATAAAAATAAAGGAGAGAGAAAAACTGAAGCTGGGACAGGAGAAGAGAAACGGAATGAAAAGGAGAGAAGTGAGGAATAAAAGGGTGAAAAACAAGAAAAACTAAGATAAAATAATGATATAAAAATAGAATGAAGAAATATAATACAAAAAATAAAAGGTAAGGAAAAAAACATTTTTCTCCCTTAAGTAAAATATAAAAATAAAAAAGTGAAGTGTCATTCGCTTCAGCCATGTTTTAATGTCCTGTGGGGGCTGATTTAAGACCCCTCTCAACTGTTCTGTCTGCCACTTCTCAGTTTCCTGTTAGATATAGTCAGCAATGTGTTGAAAGTTCCCAGCAATCAGCCACTCTTCTGTGTCTGTCTCCACAGTCTTGGTTGCAGGCAGGTGGGATCAATCTGCTCACTGTTTGTCTGCCTGCTTTCAGGCTTATTTACACAAGTGTCTATTTCTTACACAGACTTTAGCTGGGGGTGTTTCTGGGTGGGACCAAACAGCCCCTTCTAGCTCGCTGATTCGGTCCTCAGCTTCTTCTCATCTACTCTCAATACTTTCCATTGTATTCTTTATTGTAGCTATGTCATTCTTAAATTCCCTGGGGCTATTCAGATTATTTGTTTCCTCTGCAGAGCTTGAGGCTGGGTGAGGCTGTACTAGTTGCTCTGTGGGTGGTGTGACACACTGTAGTTTCCCAGAGCTCATGTGAAGAATGGTGCAACACACTGCTGGATTCCTGAACCACATGGCCTAGGAGGTGGGGGTCCCAATGTCTGTGGCTGACATGGTGAGACTTTGGTCGAGGTGCATGCACATAGCAACTCACTTCAGAGGATTCCAGAGCCAGCTGCCTGAATGGCGTGACTCTGGCTGGGGCGATGTCTCACTGCACTGTCTGAGGTGGTGTCTAAGCCAGTGTGGGTGGTGGTGAGGCTATGCTCCTAACCCTGGCTGCTCTCCCCTTCAAGATGTTGTGGTTTCTGTACCAGACGCACAGTCTGGGGAATGCCTGCAGTGGTAGCAGCGGCTCACTTTCCAGGAGAACTTGATCTGTCAGTCTCTGAGACTCCTGTGAGATCTAACTGTTCCTTCTACACACACACACACACACACACACACACACACACACACACACACCCCACATGTCCACACACTCCTCTCTCACTCCCTTACTCACACTTTCTTCTTCATTCTCATCTTGCCAGCCACCATGTTTTGTTTTGTGTGTATTTTTTTTATTTGGGCTTATAGTTACCTAAAACTAATTTTTATCTTCTGTCTCTGGCAAATAACTCATAGTGTAGACCTTCTAGGTGGTTATAGGAAAAGGAGGGAGAGAGAAAAGGTTCAGTATCCTGCCTCTGGGCAGTTGTTTCTTGTTTCAGCCTTTCCCAGTACACTTGCCAGTGTTGGGATTTGAACCCAGAGAGCTACAGCAGCCTCTCTTTGGGACAGTGCAGTTAGCCCCCTTATCTGAAGTATTATTAATCCTTTGTCATTACCTTTTGAACAAAATCTTTTAGAGTAGCTTTTATCTCTAGGCAGATGAAATTTCTGCATTTCTCTCTTTTTTATTTCTATCATTTTCTCTATTTTTATCTCTTGTATTTACTTAACTAACTTATTTTAATATTTTAGTTGCTTACTAGATAAATTTCTGGTATTGCTAAGAACCCATTTTAATTGATCAGTCTAGGGTGTGTCTGGATACACTTCTAGGAAAGTGATAGTGACACTATCAGTATATTTGAGTCTCAGGTATTGAGCGAAATAACCTAGGCATGCTGGTAAGGAACAGTATTCAGTAAAGCATTTTATATACTTTCCAAGGGTCTTAGGTGGGGTGGTATTAAAGTGTCCCCTCCCTCTTTCCTTTTTCATTATGTTTTGTGCCATTCATCTCAAAGAGTGACAAGTATTCTTGTATCACACTGGGTCAGACTAAAACTGGGCACAATGGGTCCGAGGCTGCCTGTCAATACTTGAGCCAAATTAAGCAGAGACAAGGTTGAAGCCTATATGAATGCTTGTTCCAGTAATGCTGGCAGTATAGGGAGAACAGTCAGTCATCATGGAAATTCTTCTCTGACCCCTCTAGCTGTAACCAGACAACCAAGGGGTCTGGGCTGCCTGTCATTATTTGAGCCAATTAAGCACAAACAAGGTTAAATCATATATGGGCATTTATTCAAATAATGCTGACAGTGTGGGAGAGCAGCAGGTCATCCACAAAAATCTATTCTGCCTCTCCCCATAAGCCAGCTGCTTATATTGGGTAGAAGGACAAAGATTACGTGGGAAAGTTGGGATTACAGGTATGGACAAGTGGGCACAGGATAATCATTATAGTTTACAAGTCATGTGGACTGGGAGGATGGTCGCAGAGGGTGAGTGCCTCTGGGAGCCCTAGTACCAGATTACAGGCAACGTGTGCTGAGGGTTATAAAGAGCAGATGCCTCCAACACTAGATTGTTTCAGCCACAAGGTTGTAAATGCTTCCATAATGATAGGCAGTTCTCAGGACAGAAGGATGGATTGCATTCTGATGTAAGCACCCATGTCCCAGAGCTTACAACTCCCAGCCAGGTGAAAATGTGCTTTCTCTAATCAGAAAAGAACCATCATAGTTAACAGAGCATGGTTAATATTTCTTATAATTGTAGTTGGTCCCTAATATTATATTTCTGCCCCTAACATAGCCAGTTGGCTGATTATATACACACAAGAGAGAAGATAGCTACGTGAAACTGCAAGCTGCAAGTGTAACATGGAAACGGGAGGGGAGTGTCTACAGTCTAGCCTTCAAGAGCTCAAAGTCCAATAACAAGATGGATAATCTTCTATGATGTTACAAACAGTTCCGCCCTTTCCTGAGAGTGGTCAGCATTCCTGAGAAAAACTCCTGGAGGGGTTCAGGGTCTGGACACAGCAACCAAATCAGAGCATGTCCTGTCCTTGGTCTGTTCTCAAAATGTATTTCTTTTCTGAGTAATGGACCTATAGAGGCATCTTATCTTTTTCAACTTTGTTTCATCCTCCAGTTTCCCAGGGTCTTAAGAAAACTTCTTATCTATAGTTATAAGGTTAATAATTATTAAACAACTGTGGCTCTGTTCTTATTACGTGCCCTACTCCACTATCAAGATGACTAATTGCAACAGCAGCAAGGCAAACAGCAACACAAGAGTTTATATCCAGAACAACACCTTTATTCGTGGTTTTATGCCATAGTCCCTAAGGTAGATGTTACACTGACTCTTTGTGCCTAATAGCATGTGGGCACCTCTGAAAAGCACTCTCCTGTTCAACTGGGAAAGCAGAAATATCTGGGGGAAAAAGCAACCCAGTTTATTTCACCACTTGTCAGTGTTGACTCAACTAATTAGCTCCTTCCCACAGCATTTAGAAAAAAAATCACACCTGGCTACATCTAGAAGAGTTTTCACAAACTTAGCTAGCCAATATGAAGGGGTGCTCCCAGCGGCACCATCTAGGAATCTAGGCAATTGATCAGAATTTGAGGAGGACCTAGCTTTTGAATAATGTATTTAGTCTGGGAACTTATGGTGACATGTAGCAAAAGTAACAGCCATAGCTGTATAAGTACATGCATCCCAGCAGGCAGAGATAGTGTCCCAGGCAATCTGATGGAACCAGCTAGTAAGTCAAAAACAGTCTAATGGCATATCATTTCAGACTGAAGTGAAACTAACCTGATCACTGTCCCAGTTATTTTAATGTTTTATTATTTAGGTATGATAAAGCCAACAGATCAGAAGATTATTGCCATTGCAAAGACAGTTTATTGTACTCATAGATCCTGAGAGCAGGGAGCAACCTCCTCTGGGAGTCCACACAAGAAATCACAAGGGTTGGTCAGGAGGCAGAGGGGTGGGGGGAAATGGGAAAGAGACTTCATGTGGTTTCCACAAAAGGAAACAGGTTAGGCTGGGTAAGCAGGTTTAAAATTGACTACTTTGTATAATTTCAGTGGGCTCTGGGGCATAAGAGCAGACTCTAGTTGTCTGGTACCTGCCCTTGGGATGATTAGGGCAAGTAGATACTGGCCAAAGTGTGAGAGCCTGATAAAGGACTTGGTTGGAATATGGGCTCTGAATAAGTCAGTTTGCATATACTATCTCTAGGAATTGGCCAACTTGGGAGGGGCAATCCTTGCAGAGTCAACAAACCCCCAAATGTCAATGCATCAGAATACAGAAAATAGAATACATGGTTTATACAGTGAATTACATATCAATAAAAAAGACTTCTCATAGCCTTTAATAGACTCCTGTACATTGTGAAGACAGACTATATATCATTTTCCAAATTATTAGACAAAAATCTTGTGTATGTGTGTGTGTGTGTGTGTGTTGGAGTCTTGGGGTGTGTGTGTGTGTGTGTGTGTGTGTGTGTGTATTGGAGTCTTGTTTTAGGAGATACACTTTTGAAAATACCAGATTAAAATAATCTATTTCTTGAAGAAAAAAGAACTCTTTTCAGGATTGGTTTTGGATGAATCTGAGTGTGTTTATAGTATCTATTGTAGTATTTTACTAGCCTCACAGCTCTAGGTTAGAATGTATAAAAAGTAAAACAAAAGTTTTAAGTATGTTTATGTTCGGCAATGAATCGTATCTATTTTTAGACAGTGAAAAAAGTTTATACTCTGCTTTTCAATACTATTTAACAATTGAACGATGTGGTTTTTACTATATAATCTAATGTTTTGAACTTGAATTTTCTTTCAGATTGTTTCTGTGAGTCAAAAATTCTTACACAGACATAGTCAAGATGTTCCTGATGAGTTCATCTATTTTCGTCCTATCCATGCAGAAGTTCAGGAAGAGGCCAAAAGACAAAAACAACAGAAATCAACCATAGTCTCCCATCAACACACTCAAGAAGGTATTTATCAAAGAGACTTGGGGATTATAAGTCAAATGTTATGGTGACCACTCCCACCCCCACTAACCAAAGAGTTAAAGAGCACTGCCCTTATAAGATAAAAAAACAAAAACCTTCAGGGCTTCTTCATCTAGAGAAAATGCCAGTTAAAGTTCCAGGGGTCCAAGAATCTCAACTCCTAGAAGTTATAGGAATTGCCATTCCAGAGTAAAGGGGAAAAGGCATTGTAATATTTATTGCTGGTATGTCTGGAAATAAGGAACTAGATGATATAGAAATTCCAACTTTGAAAATCACCAGCCTTATACACCTGCTGGCTTTAATAAATAAATATTTTCCATCCTCAGAATACAGTCGCCCAAGAACCCCAATAAACCTGTGGCTGGACTCTGCAGAAAATGCAAAGTCCCTAGGAAATGATGACTTCAAAGTAGCAAGAAGCATGTACCCTTTTAGAGAAAGACCCATTCGACGTTCCTGGGAGGAACTCTTAGAGGCACCACTAAACAATGAAGGGCTCCACATTCTCCAAACTATTCCTGCAGAAGAGAGAGAGATTGGCTACCTTCAGCGGCCACCAAAGGAAGAGAATCAAGCAACCACCTCACTCAGGAGTCACCATCTCCATGTTTTGCAAGGCCCTTTCCCATTATTGCCTCAAGCTATGAAGCTCCGGAGGCAGCACAGTCATATTTCACCAAGATACAGTGATGTCAGAAGCCAAGAACTTATTGCACCCATGTTAAAAGTAAACCCAGAGGAGAAACACTTCTTACCAAGTGATCATGCTTTATTTACACAAGGTAAGATTTTGAACTTGCTATAACTCCTTTTATAAATTACATATAATTTTTCAGACCAGTAAACTTTTTTAAATTTTGTTTTATTGCTTAAAGTATTACAAAGAGTGTTAAATAAGTCTCCGTTTTTCGCCTTGACCTTCCCCCCTCCTCCCTTACCCCTCCCCAGTGTCTTGTGTCCATTGATTATGTTTATATGCATGCATACAAGTCCTTCAGTTGATCTCTTACCTTTTATCAATAAATTTATTTTCAAACTCACTACCTATAAATTTATTTCTATCCCATGAAAATTAGCTTATTCTAAGAGAATTGGTTACCATCCTACAATTTCAATCCTTGTATTTGGCAATTATGTTCTAACTTTAAATTGTATAAATTCAGATACTAATAATAATCATCCTATCTAATAAAAGAGTAATATGCTAATTGACCATCACTTCAACACATAAGATAGCCACCACCATGTGGACACAAGATGGCCACCATAAGATAGCCAGTAGGGGAGGACAGTTAGGGGTGATCAGGCTAGCAGGGGAGGGCAGTTGGGGGGGGACCAGGCCTGCAGGGGAGGGCAGTTGGGGGAGACTCAGGCCTGCAGGAGAGGGCAGTTGGAGGGGACCAGGCCAGCAGGGGAGGGCAGTTGGGGGCAACCAGGAAAGCAGGGGAGGGCAGTTACGGGCATTTGGGCTGGCACGGGAGCAGTTAGGCATCAATCAGGCTGGCAAGGGAGTGGTTAGGGGGTGATCAGGCTGGCAGGCAGAAGCAGTTAGGGGCAATCAGACAGGCGAGCAGTTGGGAGCCAGCAGTCCTGGATTGTGAGAGGGTGCAGGCTGGGCTGAGGAACACACACCCCTCCTGTGCATGAATTTTTTGCACTGGGCCTCTAGTGTGAAAATAAAACCTTAAATTATACAGATTTATTATAACATCAGAAGTTTCATTTTTATTATTTTTATTTTTTTACATAATTCTTTATTGTTGAAAGAATGACATATGTCCCTCTTTTCCTCACATTGACCCCCTTCAGCCTGCCCCTATCCCCCCATCCCTGCCCCAGGCCTTCAGCACCCTATTGTCTGTGACCATGGGTTATGCATATATACACTCAAGGTCTTTGGTTGATTACCTGCTAACCACCCACCCTCCCCTGCCTTCCCTCTGAGATTCCTTATTCTGTCACATGCTTTCATGTCTCTGGATCCACTCCATTTATCAGTTGATTTTGTTACTTATATTCCACATATGAATGAGATCACATGATACTTGTCTTTCTATGACTAACTTATTTCATGTAGCATGATACTCCCAAGGTGCTTCCATGTTTTCTCAAAGGGTAATAGATTCTTTTTTTTTTTACTGTGACATAGTATTCTATGGTATACATTTACCACAGGTATTTTATCCACTTATCTACTGATGGGTACTTGGGCTGTTTCCAGATCTTACCTATTGTAAACTATGCTACTATGAACATAGCTGTGCATATGTTCTTTCTTATTGGTGCTTCTGGGTCCTTATGGTATATTCCTAGAAGTGGGATCACCGGGTAAAATGGCAGTTCCATATTTAATTTTTTGAGAAAACTCCATACTATTTGCCATAATGGCTGCACCAGTCTGAATTCCCCCTAACAGTGTGCTAGGGTTCTCTTTTCTCCACATCCTCTTTATCACTTATCATTTGTTGATGGTAGCCATTCTGACAGGTATGAGATGGTACCTCATTGTCCTTTTGATTTGCATCTCTCAGATGATTAGTAACTTTGAGCATCTTTTCATATGTCTCTTGGCCATCTGTATGTCCTCTTTGAAGAAATGTCTACTTAGGTGCTCTGCTCATTTTTTTAATTGAATTGTTTGTCTTCCTTTTTTAAGTTGTATAAGTTCTTTATATATATTAGATATTAACCCTTTATCAGATGTATCATTTCCTAATATGTATTCCCATACAGTGGGCTCTCTTTTTGTTTTGTTGGTCTTTTCTTTCACTGTGCATAAGCTTTTTTATTTTGAAGTAGTCTCATTTATTTTCTCCTTAGTTTCATTTGCCCTTGGAGATGTATCTGCAAACATATTGCTATGAGAGATGTCTGAGATTTTGCTATCTATGGTCTGTTCTAGGATTTTTTTATGGTTTCACAACTTACATTAAGTCTTTTATCTATTTTTCAGTTTATTCTTGTGTATGGTGTAAGTTGGTGGTCTAGTTTCATTTTCTTTGCATGTATCTGACCAATTTTGCCAACATCATTTTTTGAAGAGACTCTCTTGATTTCATGTACTAGTATGCTCTTGATTTGTCAAATATTAATTGAGCATAGTGGCTTGAGTTGATTTCTGGGTTCTCTGTTCTGTTCCACTGATCTATATTCTTGTTCATGTGCCAATACCAGGCTGTTTTGATAACAGTGGCTTTGTAGTATAACTTGAAATCTGGTACTGTGATTCCTCCAACTTTATTTTTCTTTCTCAAAATTGCTGCAGCTATTCGGGGTCTTTTTGGATTCCATATAAATTTTTGGAGTATTTGTTCTAGCTCTGTGAAATATGCTATTGGTATTTTAATAGGGATTGCATTGAATCTGTAGATTGCCTTGGTAGTATGAACATTTTAATGATATTGATTCTACCAATCCATGAGCATGGTATATTCTTCCACTTGTTTATATCTCCTATCTCTTCTTTAACGTCCTGTAGTTTTCTGAATACAGGTCTTTTGCCTCCTTGTTAACTGTGTTCCTAAGTATTTGTCAGAGCACAGCCAGAGCCCTGCATGAGCTCTGGTGCTCGAAGTGACTTTGAGTCCATGTATTCTTCCAAATTCTCCCATTCAACTATGCCAAGCACAGGGCAGGTTCCTTCTTGAATCCTGCCTACTATACTAACTATTGGGAACTTAGTCCAAGTTCTACCTTTATCCTCTGACACCAAGTGTCAGAGACACAGCAAGTCAATTCTCAGAAGTCGAGCAGATGGAGAAGCCAGGAGAAGTTGTGGGTGTATAAGATGAGTCTTTATTGCAGAAGCCAGTGGCCACATAGCCATCAGACAAACTCCTTACAGCAAAGTCCATACAGGCAGGCAGCTGGATACCGACTGGTAAATACATATCTTTCCCATAAAGCAGCATCAGTCTCTGTATCCACAGTTAGTATCTGAGCAGCATCATGCTGCCTCAGTATCACTGCCTTACATCATAACAGTATCAGTTCTCAGTTCCATCTGAGCTCTCTAGCCTCTCCTGCACACATAAG
Organism: Murina feae; assembly: GCA_004026665.1. Lineage (NCBI taxonomy): Eukaryota > Metazoa > Chordata > Mammalia > Chiroptera > Vespertilionidae > Murina > Murina feae. Next base: position 44,927 of record PVJC01008562.1, read on the forward strand.
AGCTACATTTTCTATGCCTATAGCCTCTGTTTCTCTGAGTGCTCTCTAGCTCTAACCCCCACCCTGATCCAGGACACCCTTCAGGGCAAATCAGTCAGCCCCCACCCATGCACCAGGCCTCAGTCTATACTAATGAAAGTGTAATATGCTAATTAGACTGGAGACCTTCCAGGAGACCTTCCAGATGTTCTTCTGGACAAAGCCATGGTGGCGAGGCTGAGGTAGAGGTAGTTAGAGGTCAAGAGGGGAGGGCAGTTGTGGGTGATCAGGTTGGTAGGGGGCAGGGCCATTAGGGGTAAGCAGACCATCAGGGAGGCCAGATGGGGGCAAATAGGCCATCAGTGGAGGTCAGTTGGAGATTACCAGGACAGTGAGGGTGGCAGTTTAGAGTGAGCAGGCCAGCAGGGGGCCAATTGAAGGTTAGTAGGTTGGCAGGGGAGGCAGTGGGTGTGATCACACTGGCATGGGGGGCAATTGAGGGTGATCAGGCTGGTGGGGGTGCATTTGGGGGCAAGCAGGCTTGTGGTGGGGGGCAGTTGGGGGCAGCAGGCAGATTGCTATGGGCAATCAGGCAGGCAGGCAGGCAGGTGAGTGGTTAGGAGCCAGCAATTCTGGATTGTGAGAGTGATGTCCAACTGCTGGTTTAGGCCTGATCCCTGTAAACTGGCAGTAGTACATCCTTAGACGAGTCCCAGAATGGAGAAGATGCAGGCCAGGCTGAGGAACACCCCCTCCCCCATGCACAAATTTTGTGCACCGTGCTACTAGTTGATGTATAAAAACGCCATTTACTTATGGATGTTGATTTTCTACACTGCCACATTTCTGAATTCAGTTATTAAATCTAGTAGTTTTTTGTAGAGTCTTTCTATGTACAATATAATTTCATCTGCTAATAATGAGAGTTTTACTTTTGCCTTTCTAATTTGGATGCCTTTTATTTTTTCTTCTTGTCTGATTGCTGTACCTAGGACTTCCAGTACTATGTTGAGTAAGAGTGGTGAAAGTGGACATCCCTCTCTTGTTCCTGTTCTTAGGGGAAATGCTTTTAGTTTTTTCCCATTGAGTATTATGTTGGCTATAGGTTTGTCATAGTTTGCCTTTATCATGTTGAGATATGCTCCCTCTATTCCCACTTTGTAACATCAGAAATTTTAAATACATATTTTATTATAAAATAATTTACAGCCATAGCAGGTTTGGCTCAGTAGATAAAGTGTTGGCCTGTCGACTGAAGGGTCCAGGATTCGATTCCTGTCAAGGGCATATACCTTGGTTGTAGGCTCGATACCTGACCATGGTTGGTACACGTGCATGAGGCAACCAATTGATGTGTCTCTCTCATATCAATATTTCTCTTTGTTTCTCCCTTTCCATTCTACTTTCTCTAAAAATATCCTTGGTAAGGATTAAGAACAAAAAAATTTACAGATAGGTGGATGATCTTGAGAAAATGACAAGTCCTCACTCTAGTACAGTTTTTACCCCATAGAACAGAAAATTTTACCCTCTAGCACACCCATCACCCAGTATCTAAATAACAGGTGCTTAGATTAGAAAGTGAAGTAGTTAATAGACCTGACCCTGCTGATTAAGGTAAAAAAAATAATAATTTTCTCCTATATGTAAGCTCTCTAGTGGCTAGAAAGTATTAATGAACAAATGAATGGTTAATATTATAGCCTATGACTGTCTAAAATTAATGTTAATAGAAGTATTTATAATGTATTTTATAATTTGTTTGTAGTGTATTTTTAAATTCTACATTGTTGTTTGCTATTAACTATATGGCATTTTTGTGTTTTCATCGTTATAGCTACTTAAACATATACAAAAATGCTACTGTAGATATAAAATAGTACTAGGAATTTTTAATTCTAGCTCATGTTAGTATCCTGTCCCCATAACTTTCTGAGATTGGTGTCATCAATCAGAAATCTTTTTTACTTTTTTATAAGTACCTCCAACCAAACATCTGAAGGTAGTTTGAGATAAGTACCTGGAATCTAGTCCACACTTAGTTGGAAAATCACAATCTGGCCATTATGTAGTTTGTTTCTTTTCCTACACAAATTTAGTGCTTTGATAAGTTATCAATAGCTGAAATTCAAGTATAACCTAAAGCCAGCTGAGATCACTTCATTCCTTGAAATATTTATAAAATTGGCTCAACCCCAATTACATCCAATTACTTCCTCAAGATTTCTGAAGTTTTGGGGTACTTCCCTTCTTATGGTACCCCTTCTCTGATTTCATGTAACCACTGAATTCTTAATCTCATAAATTTATCATACTGCAAAATAAATAACATTACTCTTCAGCCATCACCAATGTAATTTTTCGTTGGCTAACATCCTGCCACAGTCCTCCTCCCAGTTAATGTTTCTCATCCTCTCTCTCTCCCTCTCCTTTCTCCCACTTCTATATTTTTCATTACCTTCAAATTTCTGGTAATTGTGTGGGACTATTTAGTCAGATTTTTGTTTTTACTATCTTTTATACCCAAAACAGCTTATCAAGAAATTTTGCCAAATAAAGGTTATATATGATGGTACTATCACCATGTGATTTTAAACTTTTAAAGTGATTGGATTAAAGAAATTTAGACACATTTTTGGGGGGGGGATTCTTTTTTTTTCTTTTTTTTATTATTACATAAAGTTTTACAAAGATTAGTACATATATCTCTTTTTCCCCCTGCCCTTCTCCCAGCCTCCCCTACCCCCCAGTGTTTTGTGTCCATTAGTTATGCTTAAATGCATGCACAAAAGGCCCTTGGCTGATCTGTTACTCCCCCCAATGTTCCTGTCCTTGTTGCTGTAATTTGACAGTCTGTTTGATGCTGCTCTGCCTCTGTGCCTCTTTTTGTTCACCAGTTTATAATGGTTATTATCCATAGATGAGTGAGGACATGTGGTATTTTTCTTTCATTGACTGGCTTATTTCACTTAGCATTATGTTCTCCAGTTCTATCCATGCTGCTGCAAATGATAAGAACTCCTTCCTTTTTACAGCAGCATAGTATTCCATTGTGTAGATGTACCACAGTTTTCTAATTCATTCATCTGCTGATAGGCACTTAGGCTGTTTCCAAATTTTAGCTATGGTAAATTGTGCTGCTATGAACATAGGGATGCATATGTCCTTTCTGATTGGTGTTTCTGGTTTCTTAGGATATATTCCCAGAAGTGGGATCATAGGGTCAAAAGGGAGATCCATGTTTAATTTTTTGAGGAAACTCCATACTGTTCTCCACAGTGGCTGCACCAGTCTGCATTCCCACCAGCAGTGCACGAGTGTTCCTTTTTCTCCGCATCCTCTCCAGCACTTGTTTGTTGATTTGTTGATGATAGCCATTCTTACAGGTGTGAGATGGTACCTCATTGTTGTTTTGATTTGCATCTCTCGGATGATTAGTGACTTTGAGCATGTTTTCATA
>PVJC01008563.1:0-48249 GCA_004026665.1 Murina feae
CCAGTCTCTGCAAGTATCTTTAAAACTTTAGAGAAGGAAGAGATCATTTTGGACTCCCAGCTTCCTGGAGAAGCTTAGGGTTGAACCAGACCTTATAGGCAGAGGGAGAAGAAAGGGGACATCTGGGAAGAATAAAAAAGCAGAAGCATGTTCTAATGACAGAAATAATGGGGAGCTGCATCAGGTGATCCTCACATTACAAACTGACGAACATAGCGGACTTTGAAGTCATGCACATGTTAGTTCAGTCCCCAGCTCTGCCAACTACAAGACACTCGGCCTTTGTCCAGTTATTTAAACTTCTTAAGCCTCAGTTATTTCGGTTTCAAATGCAGTCAGTGATGCACACTTCACAGGGCCTTTGTGAGGATTAGCTACAGCATAGTTCAGTTCCTGGTTCAGTGACTTGAGGAAGTCATTACTATCTCTCACATCGTTCTGGAATATCCAGATTGTAATTTCAACATGCTCTATTTCACCTCAGTAATCAATATCTGAGAATTAACGATTTCTCCTAGCTCATGAGATCTAAGGAGCAGTAAGGCTGCATGCACTTCACTCTTTGTGCCAAAAACACTGGTGTGAAGGAAATGCCTTATCAGAGGCCCAGCCTCACACAATGCTATCTCAGATGGGTGACTTCCTTCTTCACAGCAACTACAGTAGCATTCCACCGGGCTTCTGGTCAATCCCCACAAGTTCCCTTTATCACTTGATATATTTTTCTTAGCCCTTTGAAGGGACAGGCTGAAAAGCCAGTCTAGTAATCCCTGACCACTGTGAAAAGTCAGAAAACAATGAGCAGGTCCCGATTCCTCTCAGAGGCCTCATTATGTGAGGTGGGCCCACAGCAGTTTCTGTGTTGTTGTTTTTCCCCCCCTCAAGTCTTTGTCTCTATATTTTCTGGCTGCCCTGTCGTCCCTTTATCAGCATTAACATCTGAGTCAGAAGATGTGGGCCCTACTCCAAACTCTATCACTTATTAGCAAGGGTTGGCAGGGTATTTAAGTGTCTAAGCCTCACTTTACTTACCTATGAAAGAGAAATCAATTGAAAGATGTATAGGAAAGTGCCTTAGAAGTCTTCTAAGTGAGTACTATATATTAAAATGGGTAGATTAAAATCAAGCAGGTGCACTGCGACCTTTTTTCTTAATCCCACCATCAGAAGAGTCCCAGATTCCGCATAGGCAAATCCATCCTGTGACATTCACTCTGAATGTAAACTTATGAACTTTGCAGAAGTTCTTATTTTGGGCAAGGAAATGAGTTTGCTAGTACTCATTCTTCCTGTAAGTTTGAGAAGGGCCTCCCAGAGGAACCAGTCAAAGAAATGTGATAGATGGCATCCCTCTGCTTCCTGGAATTACAGCCCACTTGATAGAACCCCAAGCTGATTTGATGCAACCCTTTTAATATAATGGCATATATTTCACACAAGTGCCTGTGCTCTCCATCCCCAAATCCTCACAAACACACATCAGTCTTCTGCCTCAGCCAGCCTGTGTTTCTATCTTCTAGACGGTGTCATTCTGAGACATCCTTGTGATGTTCTGAGGCCCTTTTGGTTAGGGAAGTGCAGGCTGTTATCATAAGCCACCTATTTGCCAACTGAACTGGATGGTTGACTGCTTTCTGATATCACCAAGGAAGGCTATACTAGATAATGCTGCATCATTCAGGGCCTACACCCTGCACAAAACCTTGCTAGTGCTCCTCACATGACTATCTGATTACTCACATACTTAGACCTTAGCAGAACTGGTGACTGGTTAATTTAAATCACCAGTTTCCTCACCAGCTCCTGGTAGAGAAATGCAGGTTTCTCATGGGAAGCAACCAAGGTTTTGATTGTACTTGATACAGAGAGGGGTTGGAAAACTGAAGTCGCTTCCCAGAAGACATTTGAACCTCAGGAACTACTCAGTGTTGGGGAAAAGTGGCTTTTTCCAAATGCTATTGCCCAGCTCCTTGTGGTCAATTAACTATTGGTGATGATAGCTAACAAGAAAGTGGCTCAGGTTGCAGCCATGTTTCAGCTGTCTGCAGCTCCCCTAGATATAGAGTACCACATGCTCAGGCATGGTTGGTGGCCTTTTACCCTGTGAAGAAACTTCTCCGGGTCAACCTAGAAACAGCCTTAGGAGTAACCTAGTGATTTATGTACAAACTCTGCTGATCATCAACATTGCCTGGGGAGTGTGTTAACAATTACAGATAGTCCTAGCCGTTTGGCTCAGCGGATAGAGTATTGGCCTGTGGACTGAAGGGTCCCAGGTTCAATCCTGGTAAAGGGCACATGCCAGGGATGTGGGCTTAAACCCCAGTAGGGGCATGCAGGAGGCAGCCAATCAATGATTCTCTATCATCATTGATGTTTCTATCTCTCTTCCCTCTCCCTTCCTCTCTGAAGTCAATAAAAATATATTAAAAAGACAACAACTACAGAAAGCCAAGGTTGGTCCCTGGAACCACAAGGGGGAATGGAATTTATATTTTATATAAATTCTGCAGGTGATCCAAAGGTGAGCCATATTTGCAAATAACTTTAGTCCAACTGACTTCATTTCATGAAATAGTTAAGAGGAGCTGCCTTGGCTGCAAGCTGGACTGTGAGAGTTGGGAGTTGACTCCTAGATTAGGACACTGTGTGTTGTGTGGCTTTTTTCATGAAACATTAGCTTTCTTTGGGGGAGAGATGTGTAAAATACATGTGGTGAAGGACAATAAAGAGTGGCATGATCCTTCAAATGTGTAAGTCACCAGAATCTTAACACTAACACTTAGATTACCGTATTAATCAAATGCCTTAGTTAACAATCCAGCTTTACTACTTACTACTGTGTGACTGGTTGAGTCACTTACCTCTTTGTTTCCTATCTATAAAATATAAATAATAAAATTAATAGTATCTACCTAATAGGGAGATTGCAAAGGATCAATTTCAGAATATTTGAAAAGTGCTTGCTTGATGTAGTGCCTGACCTGGGACAAGTGTTCAGAAACTGTTAGCTATTATTTGTTGAGCATTAACTATGTGCCAGACATTATACTAAGAGCTTCATAGATGCCTCCCCTAATAGGCACAACACTTTTGTGAAGCAGGCATTCTTTTTTGTTTTTAAATGTATTTTTATTAATTTCAGATAGGAAGGGAGAGGGAGAGAAACATCAATGATGAGAGAGAATTATTGATCTGCTGCCTTCAGCATGCACCCCACTGGGGATTGAGCCTGCAACCTGGGCATGTGCCCTGACCAGGAATCGAACTGTGACCTCCTGGTTCATAGGTCGACACTCAACCACTGAGCCACACTGGTTGGGCAGGCAGGCATTCTTGATCAAGCCTTCCCGATGAGGAGAGAAAGGAAGACTGACTGAGTTTGTACCATTTGATGTATTGGTCATTTGAAATTAGGCATTTCATAACCTCTGTCCACATAGGTGATATGTAGAAATATGTGATGGTGATAATATCTTCTGGGAGGCAACATTTGCAAAAATTTTGAAAAATCTTACTAAAGCTTCTTGAGATTGAAGCCTGACCCTTGTGCATGTTGGTGTCTTCTATTCATCTTCATGTTCTCTGACACAATCTAGACCTTTTCTTCACCCATAATGTTCAGTTAATGTTTGTCTAATAGACAAGTGATCAGTTGCCTCCTCCCAGGTATTTATCCTTTCCTCCCCTCATGAGTGCAATGGATAGTTCATTGAAGGACTATTTATGCTAGTGGAAACATTGAAAACAACCTTAATGTACAGCTACAGGAGAATCTAATCTAATAAAAGAGTAATATGCAAATTAACCATCACTCCGTTACACCCACAGGCTATGCCCACCAACCAATCAGGAGGAAATATGCAAATTAACTCAACTAAGATGGCGGCAGCCACAGAGCTGGAGTTGCTCTGGGCAATGGAGGAAGCCAGGGACCTGAGCTCTACTCAAGGCTGCAAAGTTTCAATTATAGAAGATAAACCCCAGATACTTGCCAGGCTGGGACCTTGGGTTGCCAGGGGCAACCCAGGCTTCGAGCAGGGGACCAAGGCAACAAAGTTTCAATTATAGAAGTTAAATAAATCCCAGATACCTGCTTCCAGCCAGGCACCCCAGTAGGGCCCCAAACCCTGAAAGGGCTGTGGGCAGTCTGAAACGGCCCTCAGCCCCTTACCCAGGCTGGCCAGGCACACCAGCAGGTGGACATCCCCCAAGGGGTCCCAGACTGCGAGAGGGCACAGGCCAGGCTGAGGGACCCCCCCAAGTGCATACATTTTTGTGCGCTGGACCTCTAGTGGTTTAATAATTAATGATGCACTCATATATTGCTAATAGTTATCACTTACACTATGCCATGTATTTGTTCTAAGCAGTTTTAATGTGATTAACTCATTTAATCTTTAGAACCACATTGTGAAGTAGATACTACTATCCTCATTTTTCAGGTAAGAAATAAGAGTCAGAGAGGTTAATTAATTTGTCCAATGTCACACACCTTGAAGGTAGAAGGAAGGAGACAGCTTGACTCCAGAATTTGTTTTCTCAGCCATTGAACTAAACTGTCTTTCAGAGAGCAAATAAATGGTGTAATAAACCAATAGTAACTTGTCTCAAAGTAGTATTAGCTTTGTCTCTAATAAGGGCTGAAGTGAATGAATACATATATAGAGAAAATGCTTATAATATACTCTAAATAGGGGAGAAAAACAGGATATAACATATATACATTATTATCTCAACTATGAAAAGTTCTAGAAAAATACACAGGAAATGAGAAAGAAAATAGGCCAAAAGGTAAATTCTGCTTGTGGCCAATTTTTCCACCTTGCTTCGTTACACTTGTCTGACTTTTCTAAATTTCCTAAACAAACTTTATCAGTAAAATCAGAGGGGAAAACTATTAAAAATGGATTTTCAAAAAAACATGAGACTGTATAGAGGCAGGTTTAGAACAAATACCAACTGAAATCAAACAGCGGTTCTCCCTGCTGCACTAAGAAAAATCTGTTAATCACAAAAAAGTTTCACTGACCAACATCTTTTCTTACACAAACCTGACCATTACTGCAGGTTACCAGATAGTCATTCTCAGGTCATGGACACACAGTAGGCAGCTTCCACTTTTGTTCTGATAGGTGTCCCTTGAGAGAAACCAATTTTTTGGATCTTTTGGTGATAATCCTATATAATAAAACCCTAATATGCAAATCGACCGAAAGGTGGAATGACCAGTTGCTATGACATGCACTGACCGCCAGGGGGCAGATGCTCAATGCAGGAGTTGTCCTCTGGTGGTCAGTGCACTCCCACAGGGAGAGCACCACTCAGCCAGTAGTGGAGTTCATGGCTGGTGAGGGCAGCTCAGTGGCAGGAGAGAAAGGGGTTCTGGACTGCAAGAGACCCAGACTGTGAAAGGGCGCAGGCCGGGCTGAGGGGACACACACACACACACACACACACACACACACACACACACACACCAGTGCACAGATTTTGTGCACCAGGCTTCTGGTTTATTATAAGCATCTTTGATTTCTCAGAGTCCATTTGCCCGTGTATTTCCTGCCATTCCTGGTGCATCTGATCTCCTGGGCATAGCTTATGAGTTCTGCCCCCAGGCAGCAGGGCAGCAGTTTTGGCAGCTGCAGTCTGTTAAGTGTCAGTGACATTTGATAGGCTTATCTAGACTTTTGCAGCCCTGGGGCCAGAAGTGGCAAAAAAAAAAAAAAGGCCTTGGTTTCAACACAGCACAGTACAACACTCACTAATGGAGTTTAAGCAATTCACTTTACCCCTGAGCCTCAGAATTTTTATCTGTAAATGGGGATGATAAAGAACCTTACCTGCATGGCTCAATGGTTGAGCTTTGACCTAAGAGCCAAGTGGTCACGGTTTGATTCCTGATCATGTTTCTATCTCTCCTTTCCTCTCCGAGTCAATAAAAATATATATTTTTTAAAAAAGAACTTTACCTACCTCATAGGTTATTGTGAATCTGAAGAGGACTCAAGTGAAATAATGTATATGCAAGCCATTTTTTATCTTTATTGTTCAGATTATTACAGTTGTTCCTCTTTTTTCCCCCATAGCTCCCCTCCTCCCAGTTCCCATCCCACCCTCTGTCCTTGCCCCCCAACTGTCCTCATTCATAGGTGTATGATTATTGTCTATTCACTTCCCCCAACCCCAACACCCTTTACCCCAGAAAATTGTCAGTCCACTCCCTTTCTATGCCCCTGATTCTATTTTATTCACCAGTTTATTCTGTTCATCAGATTTTTTATTCACTTGATTTTTAGGTTCACTTGTTGATAGATATGTATTTGTTGTTCATAATTTTTACTTTCCTTTTTCTTCTTCCTCTTCTCAAAGGATACCTTTCAGCATTTCATATAATACTGTTTGGGTGGTGATTAACTCCTTTAGCTTTTTTTTTGTCTGTGAAGCTCTTTATCTGACCTTCAATTCTGAATGATAGCTTTGCTGGGTAAAGTAAATTTGGCTGTAGGTTCTTGCTGTTCATCACTTTGAATATTTCTTGCCACTCCCTTCTGGCCTGCAAAGTTTCTGTTGAGAAATCAGCTGACAGTCGTATGGGTGTCCCCTTGTAGGTAAGTAACTGCTTTTCTCTTGCAGCTTTTAAGATTCTCTCCTTGTCTTTTGCTCTTGGCATTTTAATTATGATGTATGTTGGTGTGGTCCTTCTTGGGTTCCTTTTGTTTGGGATTCTCAGCACTTCCTGGACTTGGAAGTCTATTTCTTTCACCAGGTGGAGGATGTTTTCTGTCATTATTTCTTCAAATAGGTTTTCAATATCTTGCTCTCTCTCTTCTATTGGCACCCCTATAATTCTGATGTTGGTTAGCTTGAAGTTGTCCCAGAGACTCCTTACACTATCTTCATATTTTTTGATTCTTTTTTCTATTGGCTTTTCTGGCTGGATGGGTTGTGCTTCTTCATATTTCATATCTTTGACTTGATTCTTGTGATCCTCTCGTCTGCTGTTGGATCTCTGTATATTATTCTTTATTTCAGTCAGTGTATGCTTAATTTCTAGCTGGTCCTTTTTCATATCCTTGAGGGTCTTATTAAATTTATCAGCAGTCTCTAGAAAATTCTTGAAAAAACCTAATAACTGTGGTTTTGAACTCTATATCCAGACATTTGCGTTCTTCCATTTCTGTCAGTTGTGACCTGTTTCTTTGTCTCTGCATTTTGGCTGCTCATTGATAGAGTGGCTTTCTGTGCTAGGTGTCCTATAGGGCCCAGTGATTCAGCCTCACCAATCACCTAGGGTGGACACTCTTGTACGCCTTTGAAGGCTGGGTGCACAGTCTTGTTGTAGTTATCACTGGGAGGTATCGCTGGGAGGAAATGACCTGCAGGCCTTTCTCCTCGTTGTTTGGGGTTTAGATCTTATGGAGTTCTGTCCTAGCTGCAGATCCTTAGGTTATGCTGAAGGCAGGCAGGCGCACAGCTTGGGTGGGGCTGTAGGTGGGGTGGGGTGGGGTCTCGGAATCACCAGGGCAGAGCAACCCACAATGGCTGCCCCTCCTCTGACTCTGAAGCTTCTCCTGGATTTGGTGCCTCCAAGCCCTGGGGTCTGCGTGTCTCTGAGTCCCCGAATCTCCATGTCAGTGATAGCTGCGAACAGCACTGCTAGAACGCCACTGGTCTTCCGCCCTGTTGCCCTACAGCCCGCATTGTGTTCAGTGCAACCCCAAAGTTTATAATCTCCTTCCAAGCTGTGGACCCAGGCACAGCCGGTGCCACCCTTTCACTCGCGTTGCCGCTTCCATTCCGCGCGTCCGTACCTCTCAGTTTTGGCACCGGGAGCTTCTACTCAGTCTCACTGCACTCCTATTCTTGCCTTCTAGTTGTAAAGCTTCACCTCCCTTGGTTCTGGAGGTTGGTCGTTTATCTGTATAGTTGTATTTTTAATTATGTAGAGGCTGTGCATTTAGGTATATACCTCATGCTGCCATCTTGGTTCTCTGCAAGCCATTTTTAAATGGGTTTTTATTCTTGTGAATTCTCTTTATTTGTAGCTTCCCACTTTTTCACACTGTTTGAAGTCACTGAGAAAGGCTAATTGAAATGAAATTAATTAACATTAAAATCAAGGATCTTGTCTAGAGGGAAGAACCTTGATGGGAAGGGAGCTGGAGGAATATTGTGGGGGATTGAGGAATGTTGAAGAGAGAGGTGTAGGAAAGTGAGAGGGTGACTATCAGAAGTAGAACTTTGCGGAAAAGGATGCTGTAGGTGGGTGCTGTAAGTCTTGCTCATGATGTTTGCTGTAACACCATTTTGCCTCCTTAACAAACTATCAGTAAAGCTTCTCTCATTTTTTTCTTGGAGGGAGGAATGTAGTCATCCCCTTGCCCCCATGCATTAATCTCATGCTAAGATTGGCTTTAAGGTCAGAACAGGAAGAGCTCAAGATGACTTAAGTGCACTAGGGTTCTAGAAAGATCCATCCTTCCCCAAGTGAGGATTGAATGAGAACATGTACATAGACTGCCTTGCACACAGTAGATATTCAGTACATGGTAGTAATTATTATTGTGAACCAGGAGACATTTTGCTAATACACAAGTGGTTTGATAATGGAGACTTGGTTTTTCCTTGTATTTCCTAGGACAGGGCTGGACACTGAATCTGATTGGGTGAAGGGCAGACCAACCACACCTGTGCCCATACCACAGGTCCAGTTCTCTGACCCATCCTGATCATACTGTTGCTCATACTTTACTCTGAAGTCTTGGAGCCACCAGGCCACTGGTTGCTCTACTAGGGGCTATGTGGCTGCCATGTAGTTCTACCATGAGGTCTATGTCTAGTGTTAAGCCTCTGCCTTCTAGTATCCTCTCCTGCCCACACTCCATGCTCCACTGGTCCATCTGTGCAGGAACAGTAGGAGCAGTCCCTGGGTGCTTAGAGATACTGTTACTCTATTTCTATTTTCTGACTTAGGTTCTATAGACTTAGCTGTCTCTAGGTTTCTTTATCCTTGAAGCAGACAGCACTGAGGCCAAAGGTTGAACAATAGGTGCTGAAAGCATGCAGAGGAGAACCAGGAAAGTTATCTAGGTGTCTTGATGAGCATCTAGAGTGGAGTGAGAAGAAGGATCTGAGAGGACACTTTCAACTGCCTGCATCTCCTGTATCTCTCCCCCCCCCGCCCCAGACTTTAATAATACCTCCAATTCAAGAGGTATATTGTTTTGAGTAGGTTGTTGCACATTTACATTATAGAGTAGGACATTATTTGTGTTAGCTAGTACAATGCCTAAAATGGTGACGGAGAAACACATTATCAAAAATATTATTTATGAGCAAAGACTGAGATTGTGAGGGACTGAGGAAAAGTAGGCATCTGTACTTTTTAAGGGGAAAAAAAAAACTTGTCAAAGCAGGAGCCCCAGAGACAATAGGCATAGAAGCCTCATAAATAGGCTAGGGAGGACAGAACTGTCCCTCTGTGAATGGTTCAGCCTCCTGCCTCACACGTATAGGTCAAAAAGCCCTAAATGACCAGACAGCAAGCTTGAGGGAGCAGCCCCTAAATAGGGTAGCCCACAGCTGCTCCCATCGCGGGAGCTTGCTGGGAGTACTCCTAGTAGCCTGCTCTTCTGCTTCAGAGTCCCAGGAACTTCTTGGACTTATCATATCATCTGTGTTCATTTCAAATCTGCAGGTCAAGAATCCACAATAAGAGTGTTCTTTCTTTCCCCCATATTTAGTTAGATTGCTGGTAAAGACAACTATGGAGTTAGGACTTCACAGCGTTCTACAAAAACCTCTCTGTTTCTGGTTCTTGATACAAAAGTGATACAGAAGAAAATGATGAAGGCTTTCAATGAATGTTGAAGGGGGTTCGAATTCCAGCCCTTCCATTTTTGAGGTGACTTCAGTTTCTTCAACTATACAGTGGGGCTAAGGCCACCATCTATCTTATGATGAGGAGAGACAATATAATCAGCAGAGTGCTTTGCTCTGCAAATGGTGTCCCCTTTTTTATTCCCTCTGTCATTGCCATCCCTCCTATTGTATCTCCACCAATGGAAGCTTCCAAGTTGGTTTCTGCACCCCAGGCTTGCAGTCTCTGCTTCTGCCATTCATTTGCCAGAGAAATTATCGTAAAACAGAAAGATGCATGTCATGCCCCTACACAAAATCTTTTAATAGCTTCCAATTTTTTCAGAATAAAGTCTAAAACCTCCCCAAATAGCCTTATGAGTTTGTTTGCTTCCACTCAAGCACACCTACATTTTACTGTTAGGAGCACCTTCTGTATGCCAGATACTTAGCTAAGTGCTTCAGAGATGATTTCACATAATCTTGGAAACAGCGCTGTCATTAATAGTTCCATGTTACAGACGAGGAAAAGGAGGCTCAGAGAGGCTAAGAAACTCTCACCAACACACAGAGATTTGAATTCCGTCTGCTTGTCATCCTTTACAACTGGAGCTCTTTGTACAGAGCAATAATGTTTCCACCGCAGCTGGGAGGGGCCCGCAGAGACAACTGTAGGGGTCCAGGATCTGGGGAGGGAGGAAGCAGTGTTTGGAAGAAGGTGTCGGCATGAGATGAGGATGCTACTGGTGGTGGGGAGTGGCCACCTTGGTTTGGACAGGGAATTCTGGGCCTGGGCTTCAAGCACCAGCAGAGTGTGGACCTCACCCCGTGTGTACAGAGGACCTAACTGCCTTCCACTCTCCGGTCCTTCTTTCCCTGTCACACCACCTTCCCTCCAAGCTCAGAGTCCAGGGGGCGCTCTAGAGGCATCTGGGAGATGATTATGGCTTCAGGTGGTCACACCCTTTCTGCCTGAGCTTGCTCAGCCTGCAGTTTCTTCTCCCCTTCCTCTAGCAGCCCCAGTGAAGGGAAGGAAACTGCTCCCTTCCTTCCGGACCCCCTTACCTGAGGCCGCTGGCCCACAGCCTGCAGATACCTTGGGGTGGAAGTCTCGCCGTGCGCGGGGCTTCACCCGCACTCCGTCCTTTCTGTCGGCCGCGTTGGAGAGCACCGAGGACATGAGACGCTGGGGGTTGGAAGGTTCTTGCCTAACCCTGTGAAAGAGATTTTGTTGCTTCATATTATACATAAGAAGAAATCGAGGCGTAGAGAAGTTAGTGACTTGCGCAGGGCCACGCAGACAATCGGTAGCTCGCCCAGGATTATAGTCCCGTTTATTAGGATGAAAAGAGGGAGAGTGCGGGATTCAACCCTGGGGACCTGGGGTAGAGCCAGCATTTGGGGATCCTAGCCGCCGCGCGTTGCCCCTCCCCCTAGTTCAGGTCTGCCCTCCTGCCCTCCTCTGGAGGAGGCAGGGTCCGAGCATCACGCGGTACCCTAACCAGGCACCCCTAATCCCGAATCTGTGCTCTCTGGCGACCTCCGGAGGGCCAGATGAGTCTGGGGCTCCGTGTGGCGGGGAAACGCAGTCTTCCTGATTATTTGCATAACGGAGACCGTTCGCTTCCCCGCCTCTCCACCGCGCTCCTCTTCCCTTCCTCCTCAGTCCCCTCCACTCCTCATCCCCTGCCTCCCGCTCCCCACCCAGCAGACTCTCCTCCCTTCGGGGACTCCGGCGTGGGGCTCCCAGCCTCGGACTCTCCGGCCCCCGCCCTGGACAGTCCTGAGCACCTGGGGGAGGGTAGTCCTGGGTTGGGCCGGCGGGGGAAGACGCCCGGGGCACTGCCCAGCGCTAACAAAGAGAGCCAGCTGCCGGCCGGCTGGGCTGTGCGCAGGCGGAGCAGACGCAGCCTCCGCGCCGCCAGCACGCAGAGTGAGTAGGGGTGCCGCGGGCCACCGCGCAGCCGGGGGGGGGGCCACCCCCGGGAGGAGGGATGCGTAGGGGCGATGCCGAGAGGGGCTAGGGAGGGAAGGGGAGCGGAGGCCGCCGGGCGCGCCCAGGGCGCAAGGAATCGGTGTCCAGCGCCGCCTCGGTCACCTTTGCTGCGGGCCGGCCACCTTTCGGCCGGGGGTGCCTGTGTTTTTGTCCTGGGAGAGGGCCCGCCCTGGTTTCACCCCGCTCCGTGATCTGGGGACCCACAACAAACCCACGTGCGCTCGGCCACCAGGAACCCTGCTGTCTCCACCGCACTGTCTGTAAGGAAGGGTGGGACGCCTTGCAGCGACTGGGTTCCTTCGGATCCCGCCGGGTAGGTTCAAAGACCAGGAAACCGAGCTTCCTGGCGGGGGTGGGGACACGGGCACCATAACAAACGCACGTGCGCCCAGCCCTGGGCTGCCAACCCTTAGGAGCCGCCCCGCGGAACCGGCCATTGTCTCAGCCACAGGATAGAGAGCAGCTCTGGGGGCGCCACTTGCTGGAGGAGGTTGACAAAGACATTTAAAAGGTACCACCTGGGCATCAGCACAAACTGCCAGACTTAAAAGGGGAAAATGAAACAAGAAAGCAGCTACGGAAAAGGTTCCTGCAGGCTGAGTCTGTCCCCGGTGGTGGTGATATTACTTGATGTGATCCGGACAGCCCCTCATTTCCACCTTACGGAGGTTTCTTAGGGATGGGATTGAATTAAAGGTCTATGGATTCCCTCCCCAAAAAGACCGTGCCTGGTACACCCTTGTCCCTGCGCTCTGGTGGGAGGGCGCGCGCGCCTCTGCAGCCTGCGGAAAGAACGGTCCAATTTAAACAGCGCCCAGCGTGGTTACATTTGCGCTTTGCTTTGTAGGTCCATGTGTCTAGCCTGCCCGGGTGTCATTGGCCCCTTTTGACTTGTTATGCATTTTAACTAGCAAGACCAGCCGAGTCCTCCTGTACGAGGTGGGGGCGCTATTATTTTTAGTTCGATTAGAGTTTGAGAAGAATTCCGAGGTCTGGAAAGAGAGGCCTCTCTGGTTTGTTTTGCTTACATATGCTCAGCTTAGCTTTGCAGATTTTGGTTAATCAGACCTGTTCAGGCAGCAGCAAGATGTTTGGGAGGATGAACTGGCCTTTTAGGTGTTGGTGTTGGTGCAGGAGTAAACCCTGAAGATTGTGGGAGTGGGAATGTAGGCACCACTGCTTCCGTGTGCTTGCTGAGACATCGGGTTGTGGTGTCACCTTGGCTAGTGCCACTGGAGATGGACCTGTCTCTGGGGAGAACTGGGGATCCTTCAGCCCCACACTACTTTTCCACCACTTTTCACTGAGAGTCTGGAGAGCATCCAGTGAGCCCTCTTATTTTATAGGTGGAAAGCGGAGACCTGTTGAGTTCAGCCCCTTGTCCAAGATGAAACCGAAATCAGGACAGAGACAGGATTTGAGTGTGGGTCTCCAAACTCTCACATTGCACAAGGCCAGGCTGACAACTAAAGGCAAAACCAGGGTTCCGTGGTTGGCTTAAAAGGCAGTGGCTTTAGGCAAACAGAGTTAAACAATGAAAGTAATTCAGATTGAAAGGTGCGCCCTTCCATTATCCCTTTCAAGAGTTCTTTATCCATTGGAGAAAAGGATAGATTTAATAATTCCTTATTCTTCATCTGGCCTTTCATAAGCTTAGTTATTTTTCTCTCCTGGCTGACCCCTCCCTTCAAATTGGAATAGGGCCAACTGTGGGACTTAGATGTTTTGCCTCTCATCCCTGTGCCAGAAGGCCTTTGTTTGGGCATAAGCATGGGCTGTTGACACCAGCCTGGCTGGGTAGAAAGTATCTCTTAGCATGCTTCTCCTAAGCCACTTGTGGGAGAACAAAACATTGTTGTCACTGATTTTATTGAATTTAAAATTTTTATGAGAGTTGCATGTAAGTAGCTGCTTATTTTTGTATTTGGCATAGAAGAAGTTGGAAAACCCAAAAAACTTGGAGTCTGGGTTTCCCTAAAGCCAACATGCTGTTTTGCCCTATCCCTGTTTTCTCCTGGCTACATTTGTTTTTCTTAGGGTTTCCAGGGTGTGTGTCATTTTCATGGTGATTCCACTGGACATAAGGAACTTCAGGAATCATCTGATCAGACGCTTTTATTTTTTAGATAGAAAAATCGAGGCCCACAGAGGAGGAATTACTTGCCTAAAGACACTCAGCAAGGTGTCTGCTTTTACTGACTCTTTTTTAAAATCCTTATCTGAGGATGTTGTTTATCTATTTTAGAGAGAGAGAAGAAAGAAGAGAGAAACATCAATTGTTTATATCCCCCCCCCTCCCCCCCCCCCAGGGGGAGTCAAATCCACAACCTAGGTTGTGCCCTGACTGGGAAGGAACCCGCAGGTTTTTGGTGTATGGAACGATGCACCAACCAACTGAGCCACCTGGCCTGGCCTAGTGCCTCTGTTTGCGTAAAGGAAACTCTTGGCATCAAAGGAGTTTTTGTTGGTATGTCACAGTGAAGTCAAAGTTATGATGGTTGTTATAACAACAACCTTTAAGTCAGATAATGAATTCCTTAAGGATTCCAATAGGCTTTGGTTATTAAACAAAGCCATAGATCCCAATGGTAGATCTGGTGAGGTTATCATTGGGGATCAGTTTTCTTTAGTGTTAATGTTTACTAAATGGTTCACTTTACTCTTGCTCTGGGCTCCCACAGACTCATTTTTCCCCAGTAGGGAGCTGCTTTGAGTATAATCATAAAACAAAAGGCAGCAAAAACTCAAAAGAGAGAGACCCCACTTAGCTCTGTGCTACTGAACGTCTGGGGCCCCAGTTTCCTTCTTTGTGCAGTGGGGGTATCATCTGCCCAGGTTCTGGTGAAGTGGAAATGCTCAGGCCTTAGAGTCTGAGGAGCTGTCTTGGGTCATCCCTTCTCTCCCCAAGTGCCTTGAAAACCAGCAGAATGTGAGGGGAAGAACATGCATGGATCTCCTGCGGTTGTTGGGCGGTATTAAGTCATGGGACTCATGTTTATGACTCTTTAGACCTCTTGGCAGGCTTGGGTGCTCCCCAGCTTTTTAAGTGGCAGAGAATGATGGGAAGCAAAATCGCCCCAGAGGGTAAGCTCAGTGCTCAAGGAGATCCTAAGTAGTCACAAGGAGGTATGAATGTTTGCCAGACTGTTAAGTGGGCTTTGGGTAGTTGTGAAGTGCGTGTGACTCTAAGGTAAATAAACTTAGTAAAAAGCAAATCAAAAACAAAACCAGAACTTTCAGGCCCAAGTGAGTGAGATCTAGTCATTCCATTCATTCACTTCATATTTACTGACAAGCAGGGGGGTTGGGTGGGGGTGTCCTGTGCTCAGCCTGGAGTTAGAAAGAACATGACCCATCCTCTACCCCACCACCCCTGCTCAGAACACATTTTGGTCATCCCTTAGAAATCGCCTTCAGAAAATAGATCTCATTTAGCTCAATATTGACCTGGGCTGTGTGTATGTGTGTGTGTGTGTGTGTGTGGGGGGGTGTTCCTTTTTCTTCATGAGTCAAACAAGAGCAGGTGGTAAAATGAGAGTGTGGAAGAGGGAAGGCTTCAAAGAGAATGTGGCTTTCTACAAATGTGAGGATGTGGCAGCATTAAAAAATGACAGCAATAAATCATTAATGAAATTCATAGTAATCTGGAACATTAGAGTCCTGAGATTTTGCTCAGACCTAATGTCAGTGATTTGTTCAATAAGAACTGAATTGGGGTGGGGGGGGGGGAGAGAAGCATTTTTCTTGCTTGTCTGCATGTTTGCTACATGTGTTCTGAGTCTGGTGGATATACTTTTCATGGGCTTATGTGTAACAGTAACATAGTTTCACATTAAATACTGGGGTACTTAATGAATTTCCATATACAATTACTTATCCACATCTTCTCTTCTAAATCATTACTTGAAGGGTCAGGTTAGCCTTCAGAGTTAGCTTGATGATTTAGATTTTGTTTATCATTCTGATTATAAGAACAAAGCATGTCCATTGAAGACAATTTGGAAAAGTAGAAAAAAAGTATACAGAAACAGAAAAAAATACCATTATTTAAAGACAATGACTGTTAACATTTGGCAATTTTCCTTCTGGTCTTTTTGTGGATTTGCTTTTCTCTAAATGGTTGAGAGCACATCAGTTGTACTGTTATCTCTTATCTCTTGCTTTTCTTGCTTAACCTTTTCATATGTACATCAGAGTTTACATCTGCTTTAAAGCTGTGCCTTTCATTCATCTCCAAGGTCAGGTGGAAGTATTTCATCTTTTCTTGTGGCTGTGTAGTATTCTGTTGTATGTAGGTAGCACATTTTTTTAATCTAATCATCTATTGAAGGATACTTGATTGTTTTCATGTCTTGGCCACCATGAATAATGCTTCAATGAACATAGGGGTGCATATATCTTTGTGAATAAATCTTTTCAAATTGTTGAGTAGATACCTAGAAGAGGGGTTGCTGGGTCATATGGTAATTCTATTCTTAATTTCTTGAAGACCCTCCATACTGTTTCCCATAGTGGCTGTAGTAGTTTACATTCCCACCAGCAGCGAATGAGGGTTCGTTTATCTTCACAACCTCGCCAACACTTTTTATTACTTGTGTTGTTGATAATAGCCATTTAACAGGTGAGGTGGTATCTCATTGCAGTTTTGATGTGCATTTCCCTAATAGCTAGCGAGGTTGAGCATCTTTTCATACATTTGTTGGTCATTTGTATGTCTTCCTGGGAGAAATGTCTATTCAGGTCTTCTGCCCATTTTTAATTTGGACTAGAGCCCCGTGGCATGGATTTGTGCACTGGTGGGGTCCCTTGGTCTGACCTGCGTGGATCTTTTGGCTCTCTGACATCCCCTGAGGGGTCCTGGATGTGAGAGGGCACAGGCCAGGCTGAGGGACCTCACCGGTGTATGATCAGAGCTAGGAGGGACAATGGGAGGGCTTCAGGGTGTGTCTGGCCCATCTCACCCAGTCCTGATTGGCCGGACCCCAGCAGGAAGCTAACCTGTGGGTCAGAGTGTCTGCCCCCTAGTGGTCAGTGCACACATAGTGAATGGTCAAACAGTTGAATGGTTGGAACTTAGCATATTAGGTTTTTATTATATAGGATTATTTGTTCATTTGGCAAACACAAGCCAGACATTTTTATTTTAGAAGAAGTCTTAAGTCTAAGGTGGAGGGGGAAGGGCTCTGCATGTGGCCTTGGGTTTAGTCCTCCCCTTGTGCCCTCCAAAAACTTACTTTAACACCCACTTTTGAGTTTCTGTACGTGTTAAATAAACAACTCTAGGGTCATTTATTAATTCATTCCTCACATATTCAAATGCCCACTCTAAACCAAAGGTGCATAAAGACAGCTCAGCTTTTAGAAGCTCAGAGTATGATGGAGGGTCAGGGTAACAAGAGACCAGCTGAGGATGCTGTGGACCCAGCGGAGGGCAGCTCCCACCCCTGGAGCAGCGGGAAGGAAGACTTCCTGGAGGAGGGCCACTACTGGGTAGTCGAACACTTGTTATTTTTTCCAATTATAATCGACTCTGAGATTAAAATGTTTGTGAATAATCAGATATTTTTCAAAGAATAGAATCCTAAAGTTAGAATTACTGAGACACACTTTAAAGGGTACTATCATTTAAACAAACTTATAGGCTTAGCCCCAATTACATATAAAATACCAAAGTACCTAAGTGTTATACGTATCTTGTGGGAACAGTAGAAATTAAGAGCACAAGTAATTTAGGATTTAATAAATTATCCCCGGTGTAGACATGGGCAAGGTACTTAAACTCACCCCCTTGCCTCACTGGGCTGTTGTAAGGTTTAAATAAAATTATAGTTGAAGAGTCCAGGATAGTGCCAGATATACAGGAAGCACTCAATAAATTGTTATAATTGGGATTTTCACAAGTGGCAGACACTTTTGGTCCTAATATTTTTCTTACCACAGTAGCAGACAGAAAGTTAATTAAAATGGAACCTCCTACCAGGTGACAAATTCAGAGGGAAATGATCACTCACAGGATACATTATTTAAAAAGTCTTATGATGGAAAATTTCAAACATACAAAATGGTGTAATGAATCCCTATATACAATCTCTTATCCTCAATAATTACCAAAACTCATGACAGAACTATAAAATTATACTCCACCCAGATTACTTTGAAGCACATTGTGATATCAGCTCAGTCATAAATATTTCACTGAGTCGCATGATGTATATTTGAGGTATTGTACTGTTCCTGAAGCCTGTCTCTGCTTCCATAAAAACATATTTTTATTGCCCTGACTGGTTTGGCTCAGTGGATAGAGCGTCGGCCTGCGGACTGAAGGGTCCCAGGTTCGATTCTGGCCAAGGGCATGTACCTTAGTTGCGGACACATCCCCAGTGGGAGGTGTGCAGGAGGCAGCTGATCGTTGTTTCTCTCTCATCGATGTTTCTGACTCTCTATCCCTCTCCCTTCTTCTCTGTAAAAAATCAATAAAATATATTAAAAAAAACCAAAAACATATTTTTATTGATTTGAGAGAGAGAGAGAGAGAGAGAGAGAGAGAGAGAGAGAGACCTTAATGATGAGAGAGAATCATTGAGTGGCTGCCTCCTGCTGGGGATCTCCTAATGGGATTGAGTCTGAAACCCAGGTATGTGCCCTGACCTGGAATGGAATAGCAACCTCCTGGTTTATAGGTCGATGCTGAAGTACAGAGCCACAGAGCCACACTAGCTGGGCCCAACCTGAGATCTTCTTAAGTTTTACTGCTCAAGTGAGTTTTCCTGCCTGATCCCGTGTCTTTGGACGGGAGGGAGCACTGAATTTAGTTAGATCTGATTTTTGCAAAAGGGCTGCACTCCAGTTACAGGCTTTTGGCAAGTGACTTCTGAACTTTGAGCACATTTATGAAGATTTGGTGAGGATCAGATGAGGTAATGCATGTGACAGCCCAGCAGCTCTGCATTAGTTGGGCATGAATCGGACTTGGAACCAGCCTCCTCTCCCTCAGAAGCAGACTGTCCATATGAAACTGAGCTGACAGACTGATGGCCCCTCCTCACCAGGATGCATTCAGGTAGTGTTGTCATCGGTCTCTCCATCCAAAGATGTGGTCATGGCTCAGATGAGTGCCTAGCATGCCAAGCACCCCAGGTTTGCAAATCTCTCTCATCTTCTCTCACTCTGCCCCTTACCTCTGATTTATGGCTGAGGGCAAGGAAGCCCAGAGAAGGTAGGGCCCTGTCAGCTGTGCTTTTCATCCATGGAAAGAGACAGGCTTCCGTTGTCCACTCCAATTTGGATGAGTCTTGGTCTCTCCTAACTCACTGTTACACCCATGTAGGATTTTTTGACTCAATTAACAGAAAAATGTTGATTTGATTTAGTAATGAAATCAGAGCTCTCTCTTTAATCTACCAGGACTCTCTTTATGTGAGGGCCTGCAATGTGACTTGTGTTCTCCTGCTGTCGCTCCTGGCTATGTGGCCTTGGGCAGGGTGCATATCACCCTGGGACTCAACTCTCAGCTCTTCAGGCCTTTCCAGCTCCGAGATCATCAAAAGGCAAAGGGCGAAAGATACAGGTCAGGGAGCTTCTTCACACACATAATAAACGAAATCTGCGTTCAGAATCTTCAAATAGGATAAAAAATCACTCCCTCACCTTTTGCCTTCATTCCCCCCAATCCCACTTTTCTCTGAAGTGACTGCTGTTTACAGATAGTTGTGGGTCCTTTAGCCCCTTTGGCAAGCATTTATGTTGTATTCATGGTGATGAGCAGATACATTTTAAAAACTCAGAAAAGGGATTACATTATGACTGCCATGTTACAAACTTGCCCTTTTCACTTTATCAGAGGTATTTCCTTATCAGTGTATACATATTATTTTTTTCACAGTGGCATCAAATTCTATATTATGGATGTGTTTGCTTCACCAGTCTTCTGTTGATGTACATGAGTATGTTCATAAAGATACATTTCTAAGTGTACTTAGACCTTGGCCATACAGAACAATGGTTGTAAGCGGCAGTGGCTAAATGAAGCCAGTCTATTAAGCTCTGGAAAGGGTGGCAAGAGAATGGGTGCATGCACACTGAGGACCACACCCTGGAAGGTTGGCATATAGGGCTCCCAGGAAGTTACTAAGAGGCTGACTGTTTGGATGGAAGGCTATTTTTGGAGACAGGCTGCCTGGTTGGGTGCCCTCGGCTGCCAGGGCAAGAAATTGAGCTGCGTCATCACTTCCTCCACTTTCCACTGTCTCTGCCACTTCCAAATTTGTTTCTGTTCTCAGGGTCACTGGGGACCTACTGGGAGGATTGGAACTTGAGTGAGGGAGGAGAGAGAAGCCAAGAACAGGAATATTTGATCTCAGACTCTGGAGAAGGGACGGTGCCAGTCCTGCTCTACTCTGTCAGGTGGTGCATACCCATCCGGAGCGTTATATTTCTTGGGGTCCCACACAGATCACGATAAAATGAAGCACTCCAAAAATGATCTACTTAGAAGCTGAGGTTTCAGACACCATGCTGGAGGTGGAATAAATGTAGAAACTGGGAGTTTCTGGCCTGCAGGAGATAAAATAAGAGGCACCTTCTTCTCATGGAAGAAGGATTCGAGTCACATCAGAGTGGCTGCTGTGGAGGGAAGAACCAGTCTAGAGTGTGGGAGAAATTGCAGAGTGGCAGATAAAGGAGAACTTGCTCTGCTGAACTGTCCAACCATGGAACGAGCTATGTCACAAGGCAAAAGGCTTCCTGTCATGGGCGTCTCCAACCAAAGTTGCAAGTGAATGTCTTTGCCCTCAGAGGATTCCCGCTTTGCAGAAAGGTTGACCTAAAATGCCCCTTCCAACTTTGAGAGTCTAGGACTCTCTATAGGGCAAGAAGCAGAAAGATGCAAAAATCAGCCTGAGGGGGTGGGACAAGTTATGCGCCATGTAAACTGGAGTGCTTTCACGTGCCCTGGAAGGGAGAAACAAAATGGGAACCTTCAAAGGAGGCGCAGACATTGTTTCCCCTGGGTCTTGGCAGGCCTCCTCCTGTCTGTCCTTGGCTTCAACTCTTCTTGACTCCATATTCATAAATTATTTCCACAGGAATAAATATATCACATACACTTTAGATGACCAGGAAATCTGGCAACCAGAAAAGAACTACATGTCCCAGGAGGATAATTGTGCATTATTTTTTCTCATTACAGTCTTTCTAAATTTGCATCCATCTCCTGGTTTCCCTAGCACAGTGCTGCGACGCCATTCAGCTTTAATTTTAGGATTTCTCTACCTTTTGCAGCCTCTGGTGGGGGCGGGTCTCTGAGCTGGAGCTGGTAGCACCCACCATGTTGAATGCTTGTTCCTTGTTTTTCTGCGGATGAGGAAGAGCCTCTTGGACCAAGCCTTGGTGAGGCAAGTTTACCATCTTCTGGCTTTTGCTGTGTGCCTGGGCCTGAGGAGGCACTGTGTGAGTTCTCTCACCTAGTCCCCACCGCAGTATTTGGTGAACTGATGTCACAGCTCCATTAGCAGTTGAGAAAACTAAGCTTCGGAGCCCTGTGATGTCTTAATTAAAGCTGAGTGACTTCTCAGCACTGAGCTAGGGAGGGAGACCAGAATATGGATGCAAATTTAGAGAACCACCCGAAGATTCACTGCTGCTAAGGAGTGAAGCTGGTATTGGGTGTGGTTCTTTCTTGTATCATGTTCTATAGGTTTTCTCACTGCTGATAGTACTCAGTCCTTTGCATCTGAGAAGAGTTTTGTCCTTGAGTTTCATTGGGGGCGTGGCTGAATTCTTATAGTGACTATGGAAACTTCCTATCATTTCCCTAAGAACATATGAATGGGAAGAACTCAATGGACAGTCAGTCACAGGAATAGCAGGACATTTGAATCCAGCATATATTTGCTCATTTCCTCTTTTATTTTGGTAAGGGTTATTTGCATCAGGCCTGGTTTGTAACCTTCCTTCCTTCCTTCCTTCCTTCCTTCCTTCCTTCCTTCCTTCCTTCCTTTCCTTCCTTTCCTTCCTTTCCTTCCTTTCCTTCCTTTCCTTTCTTTCCTTTCTTTCCTTTCTTTCCTTCTTTCCCCTTTAAACCTGATACCCACTTGTCCTCATTCTTCGGTTATGACTAGGAATGGCCACAGATTGGTGGGTATCACTGCTCAGTTACCTTTAAATGCCTTTGGCTTGTCAATGGAACTCAACATCAACATCATTAGGGGTTTGTCTTGCAGCTGTGCTCCTAGGCTCTTAAACAACTTCTTCTTTTGTAAAGTTTATTTAATATCACTTTGTTTATCAAATATTTATCAATTACCTATTATGTGCTAGGCATTGGGAATATTTACATAAACACATACACATTGTAGTTATGCACACACATACTCAGTGTGTCTAGCAGGGCCTTGCAAGTTAGTGGCAGATAAATTTCCTCTCTCACCTTCTTCCTGTCTTCTCAGAGTCCTTGCTTTGTTTATTTATTCAACAAACGTAGAGTGTGCGCTGTAGCACAACGCTCATTTTTAGAACATAGACCCAAATATTGTCACAGCTCTGTTCCTTTAAGAGCTTAGTTGAAGGTGGACATACAGATATTACTTATAATATAGTGTGTTAAATTATGATTGGGGTGTAGGTAGAGATTGAGAAGAAGGTACAAGGAGTTTGGGAAAGCTTTCTGGAGGCGGTGATGCCTAAGTTGGGTCTTAGAGGGCAGTAGCTGTTAGCCTCTGGGCAGAGGGCTTTGAAGGAGAAGTGAGTGCAGGAGCAAGACGTGGGGTGAAGAATGGCTTGTCGTATGTGTAGGGGTATCACTAAAGGCTGATGTTTCTGGAGAGAAATACACAAGGAAGGAAGTGGTGAGGGATGAGGCTGGAACCATTGCATACGTTATCTACTAGAATGTTCACAACCTCCCTGTGTGGCATATACTATGATCATCTCCATTTCATAGATAAGGAAACAAAGGCTGAGGGAGGTTCAGAGATTTGTTCATTTCGACAGTGAGCTGAGTGAGTGAGTTGAGGTGCACGGACTTGAATGTATGCTTGCGCAGCGCCCCAGAAGTGCTTGCAGAGGCAGTTTGGGAAGGTTTGGTTTGCTGGCTAAGGTGCTTGTTTCCTCTCTAGTAATCTATCAAGGGTAATACTCTTGCTGAATCCTCTTTCTTCCACCTGGCTCACAGTGTTTTCCAACTTACAGTTAAATTGGAATGAGTGGGTCTGGTGTTGAAGCCTCTTCTGAGTCTTGGTTCTAGCGTTTACACTCCTTTTCATTCAGAATACCAGTAGTCCAATGATCTTAAAAAAAGAAAAGAAAAGAAATAAAACCCCAAGCCTTGCCCTGACCGGTTTGGCTCAGTGGCTAGAGTGTCAGCCTATGGACTGAAAGGTCCCAGGTTCGATTCCGGTCAAGGGCATGTACCTCAGTTGCGGGCACATCCCAGGTGGGAGGTGTTCAGGAGGCAGCTGATTGATGTTCCTCTCTCATCGATGTTTTTAACTCTCTATCTCTCTCCTTCCTCTCTGTAAAAAATCAATAAAATATATTTAAAACAAAACAAAACCAAAAACCCAAGCCTTTATGTGCCCAACCATGTGTGATGGGAGAGCGAGAAGGTTCATTCACTTTCTTAAAAGTTCCAGGTTCATTTAGCAGCCCAGGCGTTACCTGTAAATCCCTTAGTTCAGATTATCCCTTTAGGAACTGGTGAGGAAGCAATCAGTGTGGGTTGGAAGAGTCTGGAGCAGGTGGGTCTTGAGCTGTTCCTTTAAGGATGAGTAGGATCAGAAAGATGGAAGGCCTGACAATGAGTAAGTTACTTTGCCTCACCCAGTGATAAATGGGATGCCTCTGGCTCATTCTCCCCACCCCCCAGGATAATTTCTGCATTGGCATTGGCTTGTGTGGGAGAGGTAGTAAGGGTATCCATTCATTTAAAATGAGGTTTATTGAAAACTAATCAATGGAGAACACAAAGACAAGATGATGAAACTACAGAATGAAATAAAAAGGGCAATTACACAGCTAAGGAAAAAATTGATGATACAAACAGCCTCTTTAGAGAAAAAGTTAATAAAGAAACAGAGTAGAATCAACTGAAAAGTAAATTACTAACAGAGAGGAAGGCTTGAAGAAAATTGCAGTGTATGCTGAGAAAAAAAATTCATCAGAGAAAATCAGATTTAAAGGTTGTATAAGGATGATCCCTCAGAAGGGTAATTGGGGGAATCTGTGGAAACACAGGCCATTTTTGCTTATGTTCCATTGACCAAAACATAGTCACATGGACCTACTTGTTTGCAGAGGAGGCTGGGAAACATCTCCAGCGGGGTGGCCTTGTGCCCTCTTAAAACTCAGGGTTTTTCCATTACCAAAAGGGAAATGAGCAAATGGATATTGGAAGCAATTCATCTCTGCCACAAGGAAAAAGTAATGTTGACCTCAGACTTGATCTGAAGCAGAAGAAAAACTGGAGAACATGGAGAAGAAATATTTAGAATTCTGAGGGAAGGGCAGTGTGAGTGAAGACTTTTATACTTAATTAAGTCACTTTGCAAGGATCAGGCAGCCAGCCATTCCCATAAATGCAAGAACTCCAGGATTATAGCACATCTGAGCCCTTCTTGGGAAAACCTGCTTGAAGATGAAAAGGATTAATCAAAAGCAAACTTAGGAAGGCTTGGTTAAAGGTCATTTGGTGAACCCTTCATCTGCTCAAACAGCAAAACTAAGCCAAGGTGGGCAGTAGCAATAGAATATGACAAAGTTAAAAGAATGTAACAGAAATGGCGAGCTGGGGAGGAAGTGGGAGAACATAAGTGCTAACTTGCCCTCTCATACTGACTACATAGGCTGTTAAAGTCATGACTCCAACCTTTCAATATTATTATTATTTTTTTTTTAACTTAGAAGGATCCTAAGGAAGTATTATCCTTTGGTGGAATAATGTGTTAAAAGTTCAGCTTTTCCATTATTTTTGTTTCCTGTAGAATTAAAATGAGGTTTAAAGATTAAAAAAAAAAAGCAATTTTAACCCTTGCCAGTGTGGCTCAGTTGGTTGAGCATCATCCTATGCACCGAAAGGTTGCCAGTTTGATTTCCAGTCAGGACACATGCCTGGGTTTCGGGCTCGATCTTGGTTAGGGTGAGTGCAGGAGGCAGTTGATTGATGTTTCCTTCTCATATCAATGTCTCTCTCTCTCTCTCTCTCTCTCTCTCTCGTTCTCAAAAAATCAATAAAAACCCTTTAAAATCGTTATTTTCTAAAGCAATTCTATCCATTCTTTTTTAAAAAAATTATTTATTTATTTAAATTCTTTATTGTTTTTAAAGTATTACATATGTCTCCTTTTCCCACCATTGATCTCTCCCTGGCCACTCCCACCCCCCACCACATGCCCTCACCCCCCTACTGTCTGTGTTCATTGATTATGCTTATATGCATGCATACGAGTCCTTTAGTTGATCTCTTACCTCCCTCCCTCTCACCCTTTCCTGTCTTCTCTTTGAGGTTTGATGGTCTGTTTGATGCTTCTGTGTCTCGGGATCTATTTTTGTTCATCAGTTTATGTTGTTTATTATATTCCACAAATGAGTGAGATCATGTGATATTTATCTTTCTCTGACTGACTTATTTCACTTAGTGTCATGCTCTCCAGGTCCATCTATGCTGTTGCGAATGGTAAGAATTCTTTCTTTTTTACAGCAGTGTAGTATTCCACTGTGCAGATGTACCACAGTTTTTTAATCCACTCATCTGCTGATGGGCACTTAGGCTGTTCGTTCTTCTTTCATGCATTCTTCTATCCTTCACACTTCTATCCAGGTGAAAATGTAGGAACATAAGAAGAATGATATTAATCTATTTTTTTGGTGGGTGGAAGGATCTTAGTTGACATTTAGCTCGATCCCTGTGTATAATTTTGTGTGTTGATTGATTTTTAAACAAACGGTGAGCTGGTCTTATTTGAATAATACCATTAAGGCTATTCTAAAATGCACTGTTAAATTCTAATACTCAGAGTGTGAAGAGCTGGGTGGAACTTTCATGGGGAAGTTGGCAAGTCAGTTATGTGAACACCAAAGTGTAGGCGGGACAAAACACTTTATAAATTAGATGAATAATTGGGTTTTGAGGCCAGAGGACAATGGGACAGGTTTCACAAAAGAGATAGAGTTGAACTGAAAGTTGGAGGGTGAGAAGAGTTCTGATAGTTTGAGATGAAGAAAGGGCATTGGATCAACACACAAAGCCCGGAGGAGTGAAAGTATGCAGCATGTCTGGGTAGTGGGGAGTAATTTGTTATGGTTGGAGCACAAGAGATAAAGGAAAGAATAGCTACTGGTCATTAAGTGCCCACAGGTACCAAGTATGACACACAGATATCTCTAGGCTGCCCAACAGCTTACAGAATGGGTATTATTAGCTCTATGATACAAATGAGAAACGGAAATTAAGAGAGATTTATCTGCCCAAAGTGCACAGTGGTAAGATTGTGATTTGAACCCCTGAGCTGCCTGTACTCCCAAGCCCATGGTTCTTCTTCTGTGCTGACTTGTAGTGCTCAGGAGACCTGAATTAGACAACTTTGTGAACACAAAGTACAAACATACAAATAAATGTAAAAAACTACTGTATAGCCCTAACCGCTTTGGCTCAGTGGATAGAGCATCGGCCTGCGGACTGAAAGGTCCCAGGTTCGATTCCGGACAAGGGCATGTACCTTGGTTGCAGGCACATACCCAGTGGGGAGTGTGCAGGAGGCAGCTGATTGATGTTTTCTCTCATTGGTGTTTCTAGCTCTCTATCCCTCTCCCTTCCTCTCTGTAAAAAATCAATAAAATATATTTAAAAAACCCTGTATAGGTTAATTCTTTATAGATAAATCTATTTTATATACTTACATACATGTGGACCTCTAAAATGGAAATATATTTTACATGTAAATTTTATAGGTAAATCTTTAGGCAAATATAAAAGATTAAAATATGATTCAGACTCTGCTATCTAGTGATCCCAAGTTAATAGATCTGAACCCTAATTTCCTTATCCCAAAAGGGATAATAATTGTAGGGCTGTCTACCCCCAGATTTGTTTTTATGTTCAAATTAGATCATAGATGTGAAAAGTTGAGAAAGTATAAAAGCTACACAGAAGGGTTATTGCTGACACACTCCTTGCTCTTCTGTGAACTCATAGACATCTGTTAAAGTGCCAACAGGTGTCTATAAAAACTCCCACAGTCATTGACTGGGTCCCTGTAGGCTTGCAACAAACAACTGGTTAATAGGCGGTTAACAGACGAGAAGCTGTGCTCTCCTGACTCAGATAACCAGCTAGGGGCTGTGGAGGGAGGGAGAAGGGAGGGAGGAGGCAAGCAGTCCGTCTGCCTTCTGGCTTGCTGGGAAAGTCTGGGTCAGAGAGTTGATTTGGGATGGCTGTCAACAGCTTGGTGAGTTATACAGGGCAGAGCAGGCTACATGCCAGGCTAAGGGAGGACTATCAGAGCTGCCGGGGAAGCAGGCCCTGTCTGGTAGAGGCTCATGGTCTAGAAAAAGGATGGGGGAGTGTGGAACAAAGGTGTCAGGGGGCTCTGGAGTAGTGTTTCTTCTCCAGGAGTACTGATGAGAACAAGGCAGGCCCTAACTTCAATGACATTGGGCTTTGACACCACATATGGGGTGGGCCAGCAGCCAGACCTCAGCACTCAGCTAGTGTGGCCTGAGATGATTTACATTTGCTCCAGGAAGGGTTAGGATTGTTCTAGGGTCTGGGATGGGGTCTCACATGCTGCTGGGGGTCCAAAAATCCTATTGTTTGTGTTGTGTGTTGGGGTGATGGAGGCTGTGGTTTTTGAGAGAGAACTTCTTACTTCTGCAGTGATTGGTTCCTTCCTTGTCTTAAAGATCTCTCTACTATGCCTAGATTGGCCTTCTAGCTCATTCTCAGCTCAGGATAAGCCCCTCAACTCCATGATTCCATGACATACAAAGGAAAGAGAAGGCCTTTATCTCTTGTACTGCACTATGTTATATGAGGGTAGCTGTGTTAGACGATGGCCTCCTGATCGTCAGGACACTGAGCTCTCTAATGGTCCTGGGCCCAGCACTGTGCCTAGCCCTTAGGAGGCCTCGCGGAGTGAGTTCAGCTCTCCCGATCCACGCTGTCTGCCCACTAAGACCAGGATGCACTCAGCCACCAGTGGCCATGAGCTGGTTCTCTCTAAATAAGATGGGGCTGCAGGAGCCCATGGTGGGGAACACCTAGGGCTCTGGTGAGTCCTCCTGGCCCACAGGACAGTCCTTCTTCTACCTGTCACCTCTGGTCTTGAGTGAGAGACAAGTAGCAAGATGCAATAGGGAATGTTCTCTGGACTGATCCATGGAGCTGAGCCCTGGTTGGGGAGCCAGGTTTGGGACCTTGCTCTTGTTTTTCTTATCCTATTGGGAGCCAGGGTCACGGGAGTATATCCCAGGTGAGAGAGGGAGGAAGGCAGTGAGGGAACTTTGCAAAGGCAGTTAGGCTGAATCATCATACATCTAAGCAGACCGCAGGGGATTGCCTTTGTCAATTGTACAGTGTTGGGAGGAGGCTGGCTCAGGGCCTGAGCTGGGGGTGGTTCTTGACAGCATTAGTAAGAAATCCCCAGAAGATGCTTCTTGCTAGAGGGCTTGTACTGGTTCCTTTTTTGCTCTACACAATAAACATCTTGTTCTGGCCTGTAAATTTGGAGGAAAGGAAAGAATGGATAGGGAGGAGATGGAAGAAAGGCACCCCAACTCCCCCGGAAATGCTTTCACTCTTGGAGAGTTCTACCCTTGTCTCCCAGATAATTCAGGTGACTCCCAGTGGGAGGGCTGGGGGGCAACTCTGCCTTTATCACCATATTCAGGGGCAACTTTCTGAGAGCACTTGTCATATTGGGGAAAAAACCGTATGCTTTGCCACCAATAGACTTGGGTTTAATTTCGGATGTGGCACTTGTCAGTTGGGTGAACTTGAGAACTTCTCTGACCCTTGGTTTCTCATCTGTAATCTGTGTGGGTCATTCCTACCCCATAGCATTGTGTGAGTGCTAGCTAGTGCTTAACCGGTGCTGGCATGTAGTTAGTGATTTTTAATAAGTGGCACTAATTTTAATGTCATAGCACTTGTCGATGGTTATTCTCAGTTATTGGTCACCTAATGGGCCAGACACTCTGCTAGGCACTGTGGATAGGGAGATACACAGGTCCAGCCTCTCCCTGGAGGGCCTCCATCTAGGAGGAGAGATGAGCACGTGTGATTGGGGCACAGATGCAAAGGAGCTGCACACATTGCTCCTGGAGCAAGAGGCAGGGGTAGGGTGGGGTCAGAGAAGAGGTGAGACCTCCACAGGAGGGGTTTGTAGGCAGTTAGGGTGGGAGGTGGGGAGACAGCAGGACCAGACAGAAGGAGGTTCTCACAAGGATTTGACATTAGATCCACCCATTGTGGGGAGGAGTCAGGAGCTGACAGTAGGGGCTCCCCCAGCAGGTGAGTCCACAGGACTTATGCCCTCTGCTGGCATTGGAGCTCACCCAGTTTGGCTCAGGAAAGAGTCTGCAGACTTTCTCCATCCATCAGTTGGGTGGACATGGACACAGCCGGGCTTGACTTGAAGAAAGGCTGATGAGATGGCACTTAACATCACAAAGCTCTCTCCAGACTCAGGGCTAGGATCAAAGGTGGATCTTTCCAGAGGGAATAAAACAGATTACTAGACAGGAATTGCAGATGTGGAACCCCTAAAGTGCATGCTTCAAGTGGTGTGGACTGGAGTGTGTTTTGCACAGTGTTGTTATCAAATTGGGACATGGGGAGGGGTTAGAAGGAGGGGTGACCTGTGAATTCCAGTGACCCCACATGTAATGCTCAGTGTAAAACACACATGCACACACACACACACACACTCCAGAGACTCCTTGACATTTAAGAATATACATTTGTGATTTTAGTTACTTGCAAATGACTTCAAAACTCTATGATATACACAAATTGGATGAGTCATTTGAATGAAATAAAAACAATTACATTTGCTGCAAGGCTAGTATATGTCACTTAGCTGGTAATAAAGGTAAACAGCAGATTTTGTTCACTGAACTCTTTCCATGTCCAGGCATGTCATATGCTTTACAGGCATTTCATTGAACACCTGTTAAATCCAGCTCTCTCTCTGCGCACCATGCCTGCTTCACATGGCTGAATGTGACTGCAGAAAGGCACACCATCAGCCTGCCCTACCCCATTCTAATTTATGACCATAGCCCTGGAATGGACCTGGGTGTTAATAGATTACCTTGTTTCATTTCCAGTGGATCTCAACTCTGGCTTCTATTAGCATTACTTGGGGGGAGATTATAAAAAGTACTGGTGCCCTAATTCTACCCAAAATGAATGAAATCAAAGCCTGTGGGGTAGACCTGGGCATCAGTATCTTTTTTTTAAAGTTCTGCAGTTACTCCAAGGGCAGCCTTGGTTGAGAACCACTGCCATTCTCTCTAAACTAGATGACTGTTTCACACCTTTCTCTCTTCAAACCCTTAACACCTCCTCTCCACACAAGGAGGTACTCTCAGTTGAGAACCTTATTTCCTACTCACCTGAGGAAATAATGGCAGAAGAAAACCTTCATCCTTCCACTACCAAATCTATGCCCTGTACAGTATTCTACTTTCTGCCCATTATGCTGGATGATGAATTGTTTCTGCTCCTATATAAGACCACCCCTTCCCCACTTGTGCTGCATCCTGTTCCTTTAAGGAAGGACATGACTCCGGCAATTCTCCCTTCTCTTTCAAAGGTTTATCTACTGGACCATTCCTTTCTCTTCTTTCTTTCTCCCTTCCTTTCACCCCTCCATCTGTGGCTGCTGTTTCTCCCATTCACACACATAGGCACAGGCATATCTTCCTTGACTTCATCGACTCCTCCAGCTACTGCTTCATTTCTCTGCTTCTTGAGTCATCTGTGCCTGCTTCCTGCAGTTGCTCTTCTTCCATTATGTTAATCCCACCTAATCACTGCTTTGCCTTTATTACTTCCCAAAAACTATACCTGTAGGGTTCACCAATGACCTCCATATTGCCATATCCAATGGTCAAATCTCAGTCCTAATCTTCATTTATGAGCAGCATTTTATATAGTTGATTACTCCACCCCCCTTCAAAAACTGTCTTCTCTTTTGTTGGTTCATCTTCACTTGTTCATTTTGGAACACCCTTGGAGCAGCCCTTGGACTTGGCCTCTTCTTGTCTCCTCACTCCGTGGTGATCTCCTGCCATCCACATGCTGACAGCCCTCAATTTATAGCTCAGTCCAGACCTTTTTCCTGAACACCACACTCATATATTCACTCACCTACTCAACAACTTTCCTTAGGTGTCTAGTAGGCATCTCAATGATGACGAGTCCAAGACTGAATTGCTGCTTTTTCTCAAGCAGCTCCACAGAGTGATAGAATCCCTGTGAAAAGGCTTCGCTGTGACAGGAGGTGTAGGAAGCACATAGGAGATGCACACTCAATCCCTTTTCTGCAATTTCCAAATACAAAAATAAAACCAAGCTTTATTTTTAAGCCATTTGATGGCAAAACCTGACCTGGATTGATGTGAGTCTATTTATAAACCTTTATTTAACCTACTTAGTTTAAATATTTATTTGTTTTGTGGCAGAAATATTAATCCACCTAACTATGAAGAGCTGCCCTGGCCCTGCTGCAGATGTGATGTAATCTATGATTCAGTCAACATATTACTTTTCTAAAATATGAATAATTCAGAATTCCAGTGCTTATTAGGTCCCAACGATTCCCGATAAGTAATTATGAACCTGTGTTAAAACTTTTCTAAATGTCTGGCATTTGAAACTATGCCTGTAAAAATAAAAGTTTCTTTTTTCCTGGTAACTAAAAGTTCTTCTAAGGAACTTTCCAGGAACAAACTCAGTGTTCAGACCTGATTAAGATCAGGCACAGCAAGCCAAGCTGAGACAGGCATGCATGAGATGCAATTCTAAAACAGAGGAAGTGAATAAAACTCTGCATACTGTACACCGAGATCACCCTTCCCACAGTACTGGCAAGCTAGGGTTCTTCTCCCTTTTCCCTAGTTATGAGATTAGAGGAGTCTCTCTGTAAACTAATTAGCCCAAGAGAAAAGGCCTATAAGATATTACTACTTAGGGTTCTTTAAATAAAGTGGACAGATTACTTTCAATCTCTTTCTTGTAAGATCCACCATCCAGCAGTCCTGCCCATGCACACAGAGCTTCTGGTCAACTTTTTAGTGTGTCAACTTGTAAATTAAAAAGACCACTAAGGCCCTAAACGGTTTGGCTCAGTGGATAGAACGTTGGCCTGTGGACTGAAAAGTCCCAGGTTCAATTCCAGTCAAGGGCATGTACTTTGGTTGCGGGCACATTCCCAGTAGGAGGAGGTGTGCAGGAGGCAGCTGATCGATGTTTCTCTCTCATCGATGTTTCTAACTCTCTATCCCTCTCCCTTCCTCTCTGTAAAAAATCAATTTTATATATATATATATATATATATATATATATATACACACACACACACATATATACATATATATATATATTTTTTTTAAAAAGACCACTAAGGATCATCAGATATTTGAGAAAGTTTGAAACACAAAGGACAGAATCCAAAAGAGACAAACAACAACAACAATAAAAACAACATAAAAAAACCCACCTCATGATAAATGGAGACAATGTAGGTAGCAGAGGAAAACTTCACAAAAAATATAATTACTAGTGCCATAAGCCAAGAGAAGATATCCCATTAATGAAATAAAGACTGCAGAGATAATGCCTGCCTCTTGTTTTAAAATGACATCTCACACATACCTACCTCAGCTTGGCCTGCTCCTGATCTTATGTCTAAAAATTGAGTTTGTTCTACATTAAAAGATCTTTAAAAGAAATTTTAGTTACCAGGTAACTAAAAAAAGTTTTTTTTTTTTTTTTTTTTTTTTTAAATAGGCATAGTTTCAAATGCTGGACTTTTAGAAAAGTATTAATACAGGTTCACAATCATTTGTCATGAATTTTTGGGACCTGATAAGTATTGGAATTCAAAATTCTTCATTTTTAAAGAAATGAAGATGCAGAGAATAAGATAGAACTCTTGGAAATTAAAAGTATAATAGCAGAAATAAAGGAATCAGTCATAGAATTTGGAATATAAAGTTGAAAAAATTTTGCAGACAGTCAAACAAAAAAAGGCAATGATATGAAAAATAATAAAGAATTATTCTAAAAAAGTTGAACATCTGAGAAGTAGGATTTACAGAAAAAGGAAATAGAGACTATAGAGGGCAAGAATTATTCCATCTAATAAAAGGTTAATATGCAAGTTAACCATCACTCCATGACAAAGATGGAGGCTCCCAGTCCTCTCGGCCCTGCTGGAGTCCCCCAGTCCCAGAGGGGGTGGCCGCTGAGAGAAGGCAGCGTAAGGGGTCTGGCAGAATGCTTGCTTCATCGCTGCGGTGACAAGGCAAGCGTTCCACCCGGCCACAGAGGGCCTCTGGGCAGTGGGCACAGAGCAGCTGGGGGCGGGGGGAAATGTTTGCATCATTGCCCTGGCAGAATGCTTGCGTTGTTGCAGGCCGGGCTGAGGAATACCCCTCCACCTACCCCCATGCACGAATTTTGTGTACTCGGCCTCTAGTAAGAAATAAAGAAGAAATACTCTGAGAACTAAACAACATGGGCTTCTACCAAAGCATGTCATTGTGAAAAAAACTGAGGAAAAGTTCATAGACAGGGGAAAAAAACCCTCAAACTATCTATACTAATAAAAGAGTAATATGCTAAATAGACTGGAAGACCTTCTGGAGGCCTTCCGGACATCCTTCCGGACAAAGACGGGTCTTGGCTGGCCTGCAAACTGCTCCCAAAAGTTCTCAGGCCCTCCTCCAGGCTTGCCACACCCTCAGCAGGGACCCTCACTCCGATGAGGGTGTAGCCGGCCTGCAAACCACCCCAGCCCCTTGCCCAGGCTGGCACAATCCCCATTGGAGACCTCCACCCCAATGGGGTCATGGCCAACCTGCAAACTCCCTCAGGCCCCTTGCCCAGGGCAGCCCCACCCCCCAACGGGATCCCTACCCTGATCCAGAACCGCCTTCAGGGCAGACCAGCTGGCCCCCAACCATGCACCAGGCCTCTATCTATACTAATAAAAGTATAATATGCTAATTAGGCTGGGAGACATTCTGGGAGACCTTCTGGATGTCTTTCCAGACAAAGCCATAGTGGTGGGGCCAAGGCAGAGGTGGTTACGGGCAATTAGGACAGGAGGGGAGGGCAGTTGGGGGTGAGCAGGCTTGCAGGGGGGGCAGTTGGGAGTGAGCAGGCCAGCAAGGGGGGCATTTGGGGGCAAACAGGCTGGTGGGGGGCAGTTGAGGGCAATCAGGTTGGCAAGGGGGAGCAGTTAGGGGAGATAAGGCCGGCAGGCAGGTGAGCTGTTAGGAGCCAGCAGTCCCAGATTGTGAGAGGGATGTCCGACTGCTGGTTTAGGTGCAGTCACTGTGGGATTAGGCCTAAATTGGCAGTTGAACATCCCTCGAGGGGTCCCAGATTGGAGAGGCTACAGGCCAGGCTGAGGGACACCCCCACCTGTGCACAAATTTTGTGTACTGGGCCACTAGTATATCTAATCTAATAAAAGAGTAATATGCAAATTGACTCTCACTCCATTACACCCAAGCCATGCCCATCAGCCAAGCCACGTCCACCAGCCAAGCCACACCCACCAGCCAGTCAGAGCGATGCTATGCAAATTAACTCAGCCAAGATGGCAGCTGGCAGCCACAGAGCTAGAGCAAACAGGAGGCCAGCAATGGAGGAAACTGCCTGCCTAGGCCGGCTTTGGCCTCCGCACAAGGCAACAAAGTTTCAATTATAGAAGCCACAGAGCTGAAGCAAATAGGAGGCTTTGTTGCCTGCCTAGGCAGGCTGTGGCCTCCGCTCAAGGCAGCAAAGTTTCAATTATAGAAGATAGATAAACCCTAGAAATCTGCTTCCAGCCAGCCTCGCTGGGACCTTGGGTCAATGGGAGCTGTGGGCAGCCTGAAAACGGCCTTTAGCCCCTCACCCAGGCTGGCCAGGCACCCCAGTAGGGACCCAAACCTTGAAGGGGCTGTGGGCAGCCTGAAAACGGCCCTCAGACCCTCACCCAGGCTGGCCATACCCCCATGGGGTGAGGGTCCTCACTGGGGGGCTTAGCCAGCCTGCAAAGAGCCATCAGCCCCTCACCCAGGCTGGCCAGGCACACCAGCAGGTGGACATCCCTCGAGGGGTCCCAGACTGCGAGAGGGCACAGGCTGGGCTGA
The DNA here is from genome assembly GCA_004026665.1 of Murina feae. Lineage (NCBI taxonomy): Eukaryota > Metazoa > Chordata > Mammalia > Chiroptera > Vespertilionidae > Murina > Murina feae. Next base: position 35,222 of record PVJC01008563.1, read on the forward strand.
GGGACTCCCCCGACTGCACAAATTTTTGTACACTGGGCCCCTAGTATATATATAAAAGCCTAATAGGCAAAGTGTTCCCTTGGGAGTTCAACTGACTGGGAATTCAATTCTCACTATGATGTGCACTGACCACCAGGGAGAAGTGTGGACCGAAGGAAGGCCCGACTGGCAAAAAGGCAGGCCCGGCCAGCAATGGCAGCAGCCAGGGAAGGGAGGCTCTGGATGGTGGCCAGCAGCCGCTAGGGACCCTACCTATGCACCAATTTTGTGCACTGGGCCTCTAATTACATATAAGAATAGAAATCTGATTCTATACTAACATTAGCTATACCCAGCCACACTATGCTGTGGCTCAGTCTGGTTAAATGGGAAAGAAAGAAAAGAGAAAGCGCACGTTTCTAATATGTTTAATTGCACAATGCTTGTGGGTATACAATGCGCCCTCCTGGGCAGCTGCCTCTGGCATGCTGTTGCCCCCGCCCTGCCCGGCTGGTCTGGTCTTGCACATGTGAGCCTCTGCAGCCCGGGCCCCCCAGCGCCGGCCTATACCCCCGCTTCCCACCAGTGGCCTGCACCCCGCACCCCTCGCCCTGCGCCCGAAGCAGCCTGGACACTCCTGACTCCCGCCAGCAGGGGCCCTCGCCAAGCTGCCCAAAAGCTGGAGGAAAAAGGAGCTGAGGAAGCTCCCTGCCCTCACCTGCCAAACTTCCCTCAAGCCCTCGGCCCCTGGCTTGGGGGGCACCACGGCGGCCACCCATACCCCGAGCCTCAGCCCAGCCCTGGCCCGAGGCCCAGCCCCGTGTTGGTTGATATTTTGCAACATGATAATTGGCATGCCGATTTTTAATTGCAGTATGTGCAGTGGCATCCCTGGCAGACTGAGTGAATTCAAAAATTCTGTTGGATAATTAACCGCTTCATCTGCTTCCACAACAGTGTTGACGGACTTGTATGTGACTGCCTGGCTTTGAATGTTAGACTGAATAATATTGTTAAGTTTGTAGCGTGTGTTGCTTTTACATCTAACAGATGGCACTGTTTTTCAAAAAAAACTTGTTTTTACCTGTCACAGATGTGACATCTATATAATGTAGGCATATAAAAACTCGAGCGTATTCGAATGCAACGTTGTGTCAAAATTTCAAAGCAATCAGCGAAGAACTTTTGGAGATTTGAGATTTTGAACAAACGAGCACTTATATTTTTATTTATATAGATTAGAATCTGGAAGACAATGAAGCCATACCTTTACAATTCTGAGAGAAAATTATTTCCAACTGAGAATTTATATCTGGACAAATTATTAATCAAATATGAGGGTGGAATACTGGCATTTTCAGATATGAGGAGTCTCAACTATTTAACCCCCCTCCTCTCTATATACCCTTTCTGAGAAAGCTACTGTAGACATATTCCTCCAATGTTAGGAAATAAGCCAGTAGAAATGGATGCTCTCTTTAACAGAGCCACTAATTAACTTGGGCTGGAGTAAGTGGACAGAAGGTTCCAGAATGGAGAACATTATGCTAAGTGAAATAAGCCAGTCAAAGAAAGACAAGTACCATATGATTTCACTCATATATGGAATTTAATGAACAAACTGAACTAATAAGCAAAATAGATACAGACTCATAGATAGAGAACAGGCAGACAGTTCTGGGGGTAGGGGGGCGGGCTGTTGGGGGAAAGTAGAGGGATTGAGCAAAAAAGAAGAAAGAGAAAGAACTCATGGACATGCACAACAGTGTAGTGATTATGAGGGTTGGGGGGGTGGAGGTGGAAGATTGTATAGGGGGAATAAATGGTGATGGAAAAATATAAAATAAAGAAAAAATAAATTCTAAAAGAAAAGAAATAAAAAAAAGAACTGTTGGAAAGTTGGCTGAATTAGTGATAAGTACTGACAACTAAAGAATGTACAAGAGAGGAATTATCATAACACCACATGGCTGAGCTGCAAACAATAATTTATCTGTTTATAATAATGTAACTTCTAGTGTTGACTCAATTTAAAAAAATGTAATTGTTACTGGACAGCCCATTGAGTTGGAGGGGTAGGGCTGTCCCGTCCTTGGCTCTTGTCCATCAAGTGATTTCAGACAAGTGATAGACAGCAGCATTGAAGCAAAGCAAGCAAATTTATTAAGGAAGCAAAGCAAGCAAATTTATTAAAAATACATTTGGCATAAAGCACAAGCAGGCAACTCAGCGAGTTTGAGTGCTCTGCCTGGCAGGGTTTCAAGGGGGTTTTAAACCCTTTCCCCTATAGGTTTCAAAATTCCCCTGCCCAATATCTTGGGTAGCAGACTAGGATTCAAAGTCCCCTCCTACATTGTTGTGGCTGATCTAGAATGTTTGTACATACATCTGGTTAACTTGTTTGGCAAGTCCTAAGTTGGCTGGCTGCCTTCTTTATTTAGTGGGCAAGGTAAACTCTTTTTCTCCTGTCCCCCCTTTCCTGCCCGAACAGTTATCTATTCTACCTAACATTTTTCCCTCAAGTGATATCTGTCCTTGGGTTTAGCTGGCACAAGTGGCATTACTTGCGTCTTTGTTCTCTATTTTCCCAGGCCAGGGTGATTTTAGCTATCTGTTCTCTGGTTAGGGAGGAGAGGTATAAACCATTTGCTCTCAAATGTCCGTGGTTGGGGAAGATAAGGTCTTTCGATTCATAAGCCTAGCTGCAAGCTGCCCAAACTGTTTGGCCTTGTTTAATTTTCTTATCTTAGTTTCCCCTTTCCATTCACCCAGGAATTTTCCTAGCTTCTGACTATCTGCCACAGCACAGCTATATTAAAAGATGTGGCAAGTAGAAGAGGTATGTGGAATGGAGGTGAAAGAGCTAATTCCTCATTTCCTAGTGGAGGAAGTTAATGAATAATACTTAAAATTGAAAAAAAAAGAGCCATATATATCAGCATGCTATTTAGGTACACGGAGGGAACTCTAGACATAGATAAGAGTTGACAGTTATTGCCTTTGGGCAACAGAAATTAGGGGCATGAATGGGAGGGGCAGGGCCTGAAATCATATGTGTACTGCTTTGACTGAAAAAGGGGCTTCGTGTCTCTTCATGTATTCAGATGGGCACCGCAAGTAGGCACAAGAGAAAATGATTGATTGTTTGCTGTAGACAACATAGTAGTAATACAAATAAACAGCAGGGATACTTTCCCTCCGATATTTTTGCATAAGGCCGTGGCAGAAGCACTTCTCTTTTTCTGGTTCTCTTCAGAATAAATTCTTATATCATTTCTCTTTTTGTCAGAACTTGTGTATTCAGTGTTCAGCTCATCTTTAATTTCAGCCATTGAAAGAGCTTGGCCTAGCTGCTAGCACTGGCAGGAAGAAAGGCCTTTCAGAGGAAGGCTAGCGTGGGATTCTGGCTTAGTCACTTATCAGTTTTGTGCGTGGACTCCTTACTGATGTCCCATTTCCTCACCTGAAAATAGAGAACTCTTTTTGCCTCAGGATTGTGTGAGGAATAAGTGAATAATTTAGTACATAGTGCCCCCTGCCCCCAATTTTAAAATTAAAAAACATAAAGGAACGCTGTGGTTACCCCTTGGTCTAGGATAGGAGTCCTGTGATGTTGGGTTTCGGCCCCACAGATGAACCATTCACATGCAGCAAGAGTTTAGGAAGGGGAGGGCTCAAATGATCCAGGAAGTATTCTGATTTTAGCAGAAGTTCTGACTGTACTTTGGGTGTAGTGTCTTCTGAGCTCACTGCAGAGCTCAGCAAATTTGCAGAGACCCAGATCTTGGAATGTTTCATGCACAAGAATCAATAAAAAGCTCTTAGCTAATTTAGCTTCCATCCCTAACACAATCAGAACAACTGCTCACCTCCTGGATAACGTGGGATAATAGACCTAGTGTTAACAGGTTATCTTTTACTCCGAGGCTCCTGTGTCCCTTGTGGTGATCACTCATTGAAGCCAAGAACTTGGGGCCAGAGCTCTGCTCCTGTGACAAGCTAACCCATTCTCTGATCCAAAACCTAGCCCTTTAGTAACGGCCTGCTTGGAGAATTCTTACCTCAGGGGATGCTGGACCATGAAATCATTGGGGTGTATGTTCTTGGCTCATTTTATGAACTTGTTTGGTTCTTGGAGGTCTCAGTAAATCCCAGTTCTGGTCTGTGGTCAGTGCCTCACACTCTGTACCCCTGAAGGAAACACCTGCGGGACGCTCTAGGGAGTTAATGAGGCCAAGGCAGCCTCTCCCTTATCAGCTCTCTTCCTCCTTAGAATTATCTTCTGATGCTTCTGGGTCTGACAGGGTGGAGGAGAAAGGAGATTAGTAGTGGAGCTGTCAGAGGCCGGAAGATGAGGTGACAGTGCCAGCAGGGGTGAGGGCAGCAGGGATAAAGCAGAAGACAGGCCCTGAACATGAGAAAAGAGGAAAGTAAAGCTTGGCTGGTTAGGCCTTGGGAAAATAGGAGTGAAACCAGAGCTAGATATCCAGCCAGTAGCCCTTGTGTAACGGGGGAGGGGGGGGCGCGAGGTCAGGAAGCAGAAGACACACAGGATACAGTGGGGTCGTGCATAAAATAGACACTATTGAAACTGCCAAGATGCCCAGGGTGGCTCAGGGGCAAAGGGGATGCAAGGGGACCCTGTAATCAGGAGGAGTTAGTATCAACCACTTAATAGAAAAATCTCAGAAGAATCTAGTCTCTACAGCTCTGTTATTGTTTATTTCTCACGGTTTTGCAAAGTTACTCCTGCAATCCAGGACTAGACTTTCCAGTTGCCTCGTCTATCAAAGCCCAGCCACAACCTTTGGAAGTAAGGTTAAGGAAAAAGGCTTTGAGTAGATACAAAGGGTGGGCAAAGCCCTACCACAAAACCATGCAGTGGCTCATGGGCGAGTGCCCTGTTCTCATGCACAGGCCCGTTAGCCTTCAGTGAGCTGGAGCTAGCTGGGACCCCAGAGCTGGTCTAAATCACTTCAGATGCTTATTGAAGTGATTCATGGTATGCTTACACAAATGAAAAATAGGAAGTACAGATAAGCCTAGCAGCCACTAGAAAGTCACCATGCATCTGGCTTCTCTGTGGCTGCACAGTTTCCTGTCTGCTTCATCTCAGGCCTCTGCCCTGTTCTCTTCATAGGCCAACTTCCTCTGCTTCTGCAGGTCCCCACGGCCCCATCACTTGATCTCCTGCATGGCATTTGCTTCTCTAGGGCCCACACTACCTTTCCTTTAAGCTTTAGGTCTGCCACCAGCTCACTGTAGTCTTTTTTTCATAGTTGCAATTTTGAAAGCCTCTGATTGGTCCAGTGCCCTTATTGATGGGTGAGTTGCTTTTAAATGAAAATTCCACTCTTTGGCCATCAGGAGAGGCCCAAAGAATAAGTGGGTGGGTAGTGGCAAGTTGGGCAGGTAACGTGACTTGCCTATTTTAGCAACATTGGAAGTCTGCAAGCCATCTTCCAAAGAATTTAAAAAGCATTAATGGAAACCTCCCCTGCCCCCCTCCCCCCATTCCCTTATTACTCTGGAGTGCTGGGTACATGGAGTGGAATGGTAAGGGGTCTGGTCAGCTAGGAAGGAGCATGAGACTTGTCCCCAGGGTCTTTGCCAGGATCACAGGGCCACAGAAATCCAGTCAGTCTGTTTAGACAGCTTACTTGGTGAATTATCCATCTCTCACTGCAAGTTTGGCCTGGTTGGAGTAAAAGCAGGGAGGTGAGAGGCTGGCTAGAGAGGGGTGGAGAGTGGGGGCCTCCTTCCAGTTAAGAAGGCAGGTGGGTCCCCACACTTGCAGAGCGCCTTGCTCCTGTTCCCTGGGGGACGGCTATTTGCTTGCAAGCTCCCAGGTGGCCACCAGCTCAGTTGTGTTTGCAGGTAGAGGTCTCTTTCTGGCTTGGCTCACTCTCCGCATAGTGACTCTGGCTCCTGGTGTTTTGTTAACATCAATTCTAAAGAGAAGCAAAATGCTCAAATGCTGCAAGCAACTCTTTGTTTTTCCATCTCACTTGATGCCTTTGTAGTTTGCTCTGATCTTCCCTGAATCTTTGTAAGACCTTGGCATTTCCATGCCCTTAAATGACTCATTTCAGCTTCTGTTTTATCTTCTGTCAGCCCAGTTCCTACCAGCACCAGGATGACGCTTGTTTCTCTGTGTCTCAGGATCTCTTGTTCTTGGACACCGCTCTTGTGTATTCACATTCCTTCTCTGTTCCTCAGTGGATTTCTCAGTTTTTCCTCCTTACCAATTCTCACTCATGTTCCCCCTCCCCAAGCTTGATTTGAGGAGCTCATGTTATCATCATGGATCTTTTCTGAGACTTGGGCAGGACTGAGTGTGAACAGGAAATATAAAAACCCAGACTTCTTGAAGCCCACACTCATTTCCACTAGAAATGTTACACACGAGAAATTCGGAAACTCTTTGATTCAGCAAGTTGACTTCTCAGACTGTGTCTTATGAATACAACCATGACTTTCCCCCAGAGACTAAGTTTTACAGAGCACTATTTGTAATTACCAAAAAATAAAAAATGTTGGAAATGACTTAAACGTCCAGCCTTTCGGGGGTGGGGTAAATGTAAGGTACAGCCGCATAAATTGTTTTGTTTTATTGCATCTTTGTAAAAAATCTGGAAAATAAAATAAAACCAGGAAGGGTGTGTTATCTGTAGTTATCTTGGGTGGGTGGAGAAAGAATGGATAACTTTTCTCCTCTTGTCTAAATTATATTTTTTAAATTTATAGAATGAACATAAACTTCTTTGGCACTAAGAAGAACAGTGGCTTTAAAAGCAAATGTTATTCACCCAGACAGCTATAATAATATATGGGTTGAAAATTTAGGTTCCCTTAAAAATGCTCCCAAAATAAAATAGAAATGGAATTTACATTTGTAACATTATAAACAATATATATAGCTCACAGGGAGACTTGAGCAACTTTGATGTATTTGTTGATTAAAATCAGTTGTCCGCCAAGCCTTATCTAAACACAAAACTTGGGGTTTACTCTTATTTTCTTACCAATGATAGCGAGTAAGTAGCATTAGGATTCAGTGACTGGAGTAGTTTGCTTTGGTTAATCTTCAGTTCACTGTGAAATTACTCAGCTCCAGTAGGGGGAGGTCTGGGTGAATAGATGGCCGGTTTGAAATGAACCCTGGGAAGGAGATTGGCCCCTTCAGGTGAGGCTGTTCTGAAAGGGGCTCTGACCCGGGAGGAGTGACCAGAGCTGGGAGTGGGAGGGGCAAGGGTGCTTACCCTCCTGCAAGTATTAGCACATGCACTTCTGGTGCTCTCCAGGCAACTTTGCTCTGTTTCTTTGCTTTAGGCAAGGTAGAGCCCACTGCGCCACCTCCGCAACCAGCAGCCCAAAGGGAAGCAGCTATGGGTCCCAGCTGAAGTGAGCTGGCCTCCTTGACTCTGACCCAACCCTGGTGCCACGTCTCTGAACCAGCGCTGAGGTAAGAACCCTTGAGGACGGAGAGGGCAGAATGCCTTCAGTTGGGGTGGTGGTGGTGGTGGTGTGTGAAAGCCTCCTCCTCGAAGGCTCAGGAAAGAAGGAGCAGTTTTCCTGGTTCAGTCAAACCATATGCTTCCATTCCAGCCCATTGGGAGGCAAGGACATTTGGTGGCCAAAGAGACTGTGATTTTTCAGAGCAGATCTTTTGGAATCTTAACAGGGAGTTGAATCCACACAATTGCTGATGAAATTTGAACTCCAAAGGTAGTAAATTTATTCTCTAGGTAAAACTGCACCTGATTCAGGTGAATGCTTAACTTAGGTGCACCTGTTCTGCAAGGGAAGTTGAGCTCCTAGGAAACTCTCTCTCTCTCTCTCTCTCTCTCTCTCTCTCTCTCTCTTTCTCTCTCTCTCTCCCCCCCCCTCTCTCTCCAACCAAACAAAACAGAAATTGTGTGTGCGGCATTATTGCAAAACATTCCAATAAGCTCACTAAAAATGTCTTTAATATGTTCTGATTATAAAGGTAACATGTGCTCATAGGAAATTTGGAAAACCACTGATGTGGAAGAAACAACATGCCTGAAATCCTATTGCTGTGAACAGTCCTCCAGGTAGTTTTTATTAAGGTTACTCTTTAAGCCTCTATAGCATGTTGGCGCCTCTCATGGAGGTAGAGAAGTGAGGCAGAAAGAACATTCAAGAGCAGGAGAACTTGTCTGGAGGCTCTTCAGAGCAGATTTTTAAATATTCAGGAATTTGGCAAACTGGTTGTTAAAAGATTGTTGGCTGCTTGAAATTAGCCTCGGTGGGAAAATTTACACTGCGGACATGAGCCAGTGCTGCACACCAGGGCTGTTTTGTCCTGGAGATTCAGGTTGCCAGCACATCTCTGATTCCAGAGCTTGCTCTACCACCAACAGTCTGGGTGGCCTGGGCAAGTCAGATCACTAGTGTCTCCTTCCACTTTCCCTCCTGTGAACAGTAGGTGCTCAATAAATATTTGTTAAATGAATGAGAGTGAGATTTCTGTTCTTGTTATCCCTTAAGACAGTTGTGAAGCTCCCATAAGAGAGTGGAAATAAAACTCGTTGCATTCTGTGAGGTTCTCTCCTTATGGACAGAGGTGGTTTAGTTGATTGGTAAACCTTTGGTTTATTTTTATTTTATTTTAATTTTTTTGTTAATCCTCACCTGAGGATATTTTTCCATTGATTTTTAGGGAGAGTGGAAGGGAGAGGGGAAGACAGAGAGAAACATCGATGTGAGAGAAACACACTAACTGGTTGCCTCCTGCATGAGCCCCGACCAGGGCCTGGGCTGCAGAGGAGCCTGTAACCAAGGTAAGTGCCTTGGTCCTCAGGTGGATGCTCTATCTACTGAGCCAAACGAGCTAGGGCAGATGTATTGATGGAGAGAAGTCGCTGGCGTTTCCCCCGTTGGCTCTTGCTACTTGGAGGAATCTGTGAATTACTGACTTTCATAAGGGCAGATGAAAACTCTCCATTTACTGACCAACATCTGGGGCAAATTTCCTTGCTGGAAAAATCAAGAAGTCGGTCAGAGAAGTGTGAACAGGAAGCCCCAGCGCTACCAGTTGTGAGAGCCAGGACTGAAATCAGAGCTTTTGACTCATAAGCTCTAATGGGGGGTGGAGAGGTGGGGGTTAGAGGAGGGAGGAGGAGAAGGGGCACTTCCTGCCAAATGTGAAATTTAAACAAAAGCCTCTTTCTTCAAGGCCCTGCTGTCAGCAGATTAGAGCTAATTAAATTAGCATAATGGAGCCCCAGTTTCTGCCCTCTCCCTTTACTTTCTGAACCTCTTGATTCCTTCTCCTCACCCCTTTCCTCAGTCCTGAAGGGTGGGATTAGAGAAGGTAAGGCATCAGCTAAGCATCAGTTGACTCTGTAGAGTTGTAGTTCAGAAAATGCTAAAGGTGGAAAGGACCTTTGAGGCTATCTCGTCATACACCCTCATTTTAAGAAGCCAGACCCCACAGCGGGTGATATTCCTGTCTGAGGTGAAGGTCTGTGCTCCTGGGAGGCAGGGAACCAGGCTGGGAGGATGGGATGGGACACCACTCCGGAGGCCACTTGCTCACTGAGCCCTCGCATAGGACTGATAAGGGGGAATGGTGGATGGGCTCTGGGTGCCTCTATCCTTCTCAGTCCCTCTCCTGCACTTGCTTCCACAGCCCCAATGCACATCATGAGGTGACCCTCTGGGTTGGTAGAAATTAAGCCCCCTTCCTCAATAGGGTTCGGTTTTCTAGGTCAGTGAAATCAGCTGAGAAGATCTTATTCTGAGGACCTTTAGGTATGTGTATGGGGAAGGAAAGGGTGTTTGAGCTCATGATGGCTCCAAGCACTGTGCTTTGTGTTCTGCCTGCATGATCTCATTTAATTCTGCAATGACCTAGCAAGGTAGGCATTTCTGTCACCATGCGGCTGAAGTTTACATTGAGTCTTGCAGAGGTGAAGGGCCTGCCCAAGATTCCACAGCTGGTAAGCAACGGAGATGTAAACTAAGCCTGTCTGTGACCTGCACAGCTCCTCAGAGTTAGTGAGCGCTTTTTACAGCAAGCACTGGCCCACATGGATTGGAGTTCCCAGGCCAAGTTTCAACAAGTAGGGCCCCTTTCCCAGAGGAACAGCATTTTGTCTTTGAAGCTACCTGTACAGTTGCAGCTTGAAGTGCTTGGAGCTTTACAAGGGGGCCGCACTATTCCTTTCAGGCTCAGTGGCTCTTCTGAGTACAGTAAGATAGCATCAGAGCCGGAGCATCCCGAGGCCTTTAGCGTACTTTCCTTATTCCTGTGATGCCCTAGGAGTGAGGGGGCATGCTGGTGGCCTCACATTCCTCAGCCAGTTAGAAGCAGGGGCTTTCTCAGCCTCTGGACTCTCCGTGCTCTCTCCAGGGGAACATACTGATGTGGATCTGTTTGGTTTTCCTCTGATTTGGGTGAGAGATTATTCCATTGGCAAGGGGGATTTAATTCAATTCATAGATATTTTCTGAACTCGTACTGAGTGCCCACCCAAATATCCCAGCCTATTTGCGCAAGAAATTCTGGCTCATCCTTTGGTATACAGGTGTGACAAGGGGAGGAGCTCCCTGCATCAAGATTGTGTACGACATATACCATCCTGTAGCTACGCAGCTCCAATCTTTTGTAAGAATTCTAAAGGAGGATATTATGTCTCAAATTGCTCTGTGTGTCCCAGGGTTCCCAGACTTCTGCAAATAGCTCAGTCTGCTAACTGGGGAACAGAGCAGCAAAAGGTGGGTCGTGGTCTTTGGAAGACTCTTGGCAGAGAGGTGGGGCCAAAGGAGGAAGCAGCATGGTAGAAGGAGTGAATGAGGGGTAGGCACTGATAAGTCGGGTAGGTTTCTTTTCCAGCAGAGCTGGGGTGGATGGGGGAGCTGAGTGTACAGTTTTGTAGGCAATCAGGAATCCTTTCCATCAGTGGCACCTGATCAACTTCAGGAGAAAAATCTCCAATCAGTAGGGCACTCAGAATGTGAATCAAGGTTGAAAGGGTTCTTTGGAAAGCTTGTTGGTTGGCCTCCACATCTTACATTTGAGGAAATGGAGGTCCAGAAAGGGAAATGATCTTGTCTATGACACAAGTGAAACTGGAGTCTACTCTTCTGAATGCCTGGTCAGTGTCCTTTACACCAAATCCTCTGGCTGCATAGGGAGGAATGTTCTAGGGAGCAGCTATAGCCTGCTTTCTGCTTTAGCTTGTCTGGCCCAGTCCCTGTGATGGGTTAGGTTTGGTTGTTAGAGGAATTTGTGACAGTAGCAACCCAGTATGGCGAAGATGTCCTCTCAATAATGCCAGGAATCCTTGGCTTCTCAGTGACCCTCCTTCTTTCAGATCCTTCCTAGACTAGGACTTGCTTAGGCCAGGGGACTGTCACCTATGGCTTTATGCGGGGAATTCACCACTGTGGGAAGGCATCACAATAGAGAGAAAAGTGCCCCAGCGTTGGACCTTTGACCTGGTTTTAAGCTGGCTTGACCATAGCTACAAGACTCCCTGGCCTTTCTGACCTGATCTGTACAATGGGATGAATAATAACTATCTAGAGTGAAGATTAATAATTACTTATATAATGTTTTCTCACGAATTAGATGACCATTAAATGGTACTCTTTTTTCATATATCTCTACTGAGGTATAATCAACAAAAACCTATGGGTGTTTAAATTGCACAACTTGATGAGTTTTGACATTTGTATATATAATGAAATTCTTCACCAATCAAATTAATGAATATAACTACTACCCCTCAAAGTTATCTCCATCACCTTATCCTTGGTTCTTGCCTCTCTCAATGTCCTTGCCTCCTATGCCCAGGCTATCACTAATCTGCTTTCTATTACTGTCGGTTACTTTGCATTTTCTAGAACTTTCTGTAAATAGCATAATATATTTATGCACACTTCTTAGATCAGTATAATTCTACTGGTATTCATTTATGTTGTGTATATCAATAGTTCATTCCTTTGTTGCTGAATTATATCCCATTGTATGGAAATACCACAATTTGTTTATTCATTCATCTATTCACAGACATTTGGGTTGCTCCCAGTTTTTTGGCTGTTGAAATAAAGCCATTATAAGCATGAGTGAAAAAATTTTTGTGAGAACATATGCATTCTGCTCTCTTAGATAAATACCTATGAGTAGAATGGCTGGATCATATAGTAGGGTATGTTTAACCTTTTAAGAAGTTGCCAAACTGTTTTCTAGAGAGGTTGTACCATTTTAACTCCCACCAGCAGTGCATGAATGTCCCAGGTGTTCCACTTTCTTGCTAACACTTGATATAGTCAGTCTTTTTAAGTTTAGCTATTTAATAGGTGTGTGATTCTCTTTTTGTGTTTTTATTTGCATTTCACTACAGATTAATTATGTTTATCATATTTTCATATCATATTTTTATTTGTCATCTGCATAGTTCCTTTGGTAAAATGTCTGTTCAGATTTTCTGTCCATTATAAAAAATGGGTTGTTTTCTTATAATTGAGTTATGAATTCTTTATATAGTCTACAGACTAATAGTGCTTTATTGGGAGTTGCTTGCAAATATACTTTCCAATTCTGTAGCTTGCATGTGGTGGGTTAGGGTTAGGGTCACAATTCAGTTGAATAAGTGCTACGCATAGGAAGTACAAAGGAAGGTTAGTAATCTTGGTTAGGGTCACAATTCAGTTGAATAAGTGCTACGCATAGGAAGTACAAAGGAAGGTTAGTAATCTTGGTAGGAGCCAGGGAAGTGTCTTAGAGGAGAAGGTGTATGAATTGGGTCTTAAAGGAAATTATAAATTAGCTAGGTGGAGGAAGGACAGTCTAGGTAGAAGTTTGTATATGCAAAGCATGGAGATACAGAATGTCAGGTGCATGCAAAATCTATATATATAAAGAGCCAGGGGCCATCACATCTGAAACAACTGAATGGATGACCGAACAGGCTGAATGGGGCGACCAGGCTGGCAGGGAGTTAGTGAGGGACGACCAAACGACTGAACAAGCAGGCTGTGTGGGGCGACCGGGCCGGCTGGGGGGGGGCGGGCAG
>PVJC01008564.1:0-48231 GCA_004026665.1 Murina feae
TACCACTTTAAATCTGGTTACCTTAATAAATGTCCTTTCAACCCTGGGAAGAAAACTAGAAACAAAAATAATAGAAGCTTTTCTTTTTTTCTTTTATTGTCTAAAGTTTTACACGTCTTCTTTTACCCCAATTGACCTCCCTCCCCCCTCCCCTGCCCCTAGTCATTCCCACCCTGGGCAAACCCCCACTACCCCAGGGTCTGTGTCCATTGGTTATGCTAATATGCATGCTTACAAGTCCTTTTGTTGCTCTCTAACCCTCCACCCCTTACCATTTGTCTCTGGATCTATTCATGTTCATCAAATTATGTTGATCATTATATCCCATATATGAGTGATATCATGTGATATTTATCTTTCTCTGACTGGCTTATTTCGCTTAGCATAATGCTTTCCAGTTCCATCCACGCTATGGCACATGATAAAAGTTCCTTCTTTTTTATAGCGGCATAATATTCCATTGTGTAGATGTACCACGGTTTTTTAATCTACTCATCTGTTGATGGGCACTTACTTAGGCTGTTTCCAAATTTTAGCTATGGTAAATTGTGTTGCTATGAACATAGGGGTGCATATATCCTTTCTGATTGGTGTTTCTGGTTTCTTGGGATATAATAATAGAAGCTTTTATAAGCACTTTGACTTAACCAAATTATTAGACTAACTTTCTCCATTCCTTCTGTAAAACCTACCAACTGGTTCCAAGACACACTGAGTGCTTGCAGCCAGTGGATTTCTCTCTAGTGTACTGACACTTTCTCAAAATTCAATAATAAGAAAACAATTAAAAATGGTCAAAAAACTCCACCCAATTATTAAGGCCTACTAGAAAATTGTCCCTATGACAACACCAAGCAGTAATCAAAACTGTGATATTGACAGGACAGACAAATAGATCAATGGAACAGAAGGATAACCTGGTAATAGAGCCATACAAATATGCCAAACTGATATTTTTAAACAGACTTCATTTTTTTAGAGCAGTTTTTGACTTACAGAAAAATTAAGCATATAGTACAAAGAATTATCTATACCCTGTACCCAGTTTCCTTCATTATTGACATCTTGAATAACATTTATTTAAATATATTTCAATAAGTGGTACTATAACAATGGGACATCCATAAGCAAAAAACAAAACAGCAACAACAAAAACACAAATGAACCTCAACCCAAAATTCATATCCAGTTTTAAATAACTCAAAAATGAATCATGGATGTGATATAAAATATAAAGCTATAAAACAGGAAAAACAACATAGTAAAAAATCTTCAGGATCTAGGACTAGGCAAATTGTCTTAGATTTAACACCAAAACCATAATCCATAAAAAAAATTATAATTTGGACCTCATCAAATTTAGAAAATTTTACTCTAAAAAACAAAAACCCTCTATTAAGAGAATAAAAAGACAAGTTACTACAGACTGGGAGAAAATATTTGCAAACCACATACCAAACAAAGGAGTAGTATCTAGAATGTATAAAGAAATTGCAAACTCAACAGTAAAAAATAATCTAATTAAAAATGGGCAAAAGACATGAACAGACATTTTGCCAAAAAGGACAAACAGATGGCAAATAAGCACATGAAAAGATCTTCAATGTCATTATCCATTAGGGAAATAAAATTTTAAGCACAAAGACCTATCACTACATTAAAAAAAAAAAAAGAAAACATGTTCACTCAAAAACCTGTACATGAAGTTTCTAATAGTTTTTTTCATAATAGCTCCAAACTGTAAACAACCCAATGTCCTTCAACAGGTAAATAGTCAAATAAATTGTGGTACATTCATACCATGGGATATTATTCAACAATAAAAAGGAACAAACTAATGATACATGCAACAACTTGGATGAATCTCCAGAGAATTATAGGGAGATCATAGGTTCCCAGGAGCTGGGACTGGGAGAGAAGGAGAAGGGATTGTCTACAAAGGAGAAACTCAAGAAATTTTGGTTATGATTGCACAGCTCTGTGAATATATAAAAACCATTGAATTTCACATTTTATATAGGAGAATTGTATAGTATGTGAATTATGTCTTAATCAAGCTGTTTCAAAAAAACGGAAGAAAGGAAGTTCACATTATTTATCAAAATGTTTTTTGTCCCCATCTCTTTTCTTTGGAGAGTTCATTTACACAAATATAGTGTGTTCCCAAAAAAATGTATGTACACACTTTGAATGACTATAAAGGCAGTGATTATTAAAATACATTTCATTTTCAAAATTGTGCGATCAGCTATTAAAGTGTGTATACATTTGGGGGGGGGGGACACCCTGTATTAGGACATTTCAATTGTCCCACAAGTCATCTATGCTCTTCTCATTTTTTAAATCTTTTTTTTCCTATATATTCTTTATTTCAGTTACTTTCTATTGGTGTGAATTTAAGTTTACTAATCTTTTCTTTGGCAATGTCAAATTTGCGATTAATACTACCAACTTTGTATTTGAACATTGTAATCTTCATCTCTGGAAATACAATTTGGGTCTTTTTTTTTTTTATCACCCATGTCTCTGCTTAACTTTGTGAATGGTTAGGATAGAGCTGCAGTAACTGTTTTAATGTCCCTGTCTGCTAACTTTAACTTGTGTGACAGTTTTGTTTTAGATTGATTGACTTTTCTTTTTACTATGGATTGTATGTCCCAAATTTACTAGTTTCAAGTTCTAAGGTCAATTTATAAGGAATATAAAGGTAGAAGAACATGTTAAACATCTCAGGGAAGCAATCAGCAAAATGCAGAATGTGAGAAACTTTACAGGACAAGCAATCAATTTCTTCAACTTATAAAGCACAAGGAAAGAAAAAGGTTTAACAGATTTTTACCAAATGCCATGTGAGACCTTGTTTGGGTCCTGATGCGAAAATAAACTATATAAAACGTTTATGAAAAAATTGGAAACATTTGAACACTAACTAAATATTTTTTAATTATTCATTTTTAAAGCTATTTTAGTGATTTTGTGGGTGTTTTTAAAAGTACATCATATTGTTTAGAGATACATATTTATGGGTGAAATAATAATCTGCTTGTAGTTTTCTTTAAAATAATCCAGAAGGTGAGGTACAGATGGAACAGATTGGCCATAAGGTGATAATTGTTGAAATTGAATAATGAGCACATAGTAATTTATTATATTATTCTCTCTACTTTTGCAATACTTGACATTTTTCCATAATTTAAAAAAAATCCAATTATTTTTCTTTTCTGAGAATTGTCCTACCGTGCTCGTTCTCCTACTGTTCAAATAAATTAAAATTTCATTTATTGACAATTTTTCTCCCTAATTTGGCCTAGACTCTTGAGAGCAAAGATTGTGTCTTACTCATTTTCTACTCTTTGTATTCCCACCAACCAGAGAGCCAAAGTGCTCAATGCATGCTAAATTCATAAATAGTAAATAATAATAATAAATAATAATAATAAATAATAATAAATGCTCCTGATAAAGAGGCCGACTCCATCGCATCGAATCTAGTTTCCTTTTCTGTCTTGTATCCTTTATAGAATGTATTCCAAAGGAGCCTAAGAAGTCCTATTGCCAAATGTAAAAACTCAGGCAATAAAACTGTCGAGACAAACCAGGAATCCAGCAGGGATTGGCTGGGACAGCAGTACTGAATTGCTTTATAGTTAACTATGTATTTCTCAAGAAAGCATTGCCCTGTGACCTTTGGAAAGTCCTTCTGTCCTGCCCCGCCTTTCTCATGAGGTGGCCCTAAGTGTTGTGAACCTCGAGAAGGAATATATCTGCCAAAGAGGATTCTTCCTGGTTAATTGGGCCTCAAATCATAACCAGAGTCTGGCAGTCATTGCTGACGGAGGCCTCTCATGTTCATTGTATATCAGGGAAAAGTCACAGGTTGAGCTGCAAAGCCTCCTGCATTGAGTTGCTGCTGAGCAGATCTCTTTAAAAGAGTTCCTAAAATCGTCTCTCAATCAATGGGCTGAGACCTGACCCAACCAATCAGAGCTTGGAAACTATATACCTTCATTTGCATCTTTACTGACTAATCCCAGCAGCTCCATAGCTACCAATCAGGATAATGCTACTTGGACCAATCAAACTGCAAAAATTTGGGTTCTTCATTTGCAGAAAAATAGACCAATCAGGGATGGGGCGGGGGTGCTTTGTCTATAAAAGTCAGCCTCCCTTTTGTCTCAGGATTTCCACCAGAGGCTGCTCTGTCCGATTTGCAGGCATTTTACTTGAATAAAAGTTCTTTTACTGCACTCTAGATTGGGGGACTCTTATTGGCATTAGATTGGGGGGACTCTTGTTGGCACTCTTAGTGGCAACAAACTTTGTTGGCAGTCTCAAAGAAGATACCATAATGCATTTGAAAGGGCTTTTTTAAAACTAAAAAGCAGTATAAAGTTTAAGATATAATGGCCTCTTTCCAAAGCATCAAGTCATCTCACAAAATTCCTCATTTTAGCTATTAGAAGAATTGACCTTGGATGAAATTGTTCAGCAAGCAAAACCTGTTTTGTCGTTATTTATACCTATATATCTTCTTCCCTTTCACTGTAAATACACACACACACCTACTCACCTACTTTATCTAGGTGTTAGTGACACAATGAGGATAGCCCAGGTGCCCAGAGCCAATCTTCACGGCCATCTACTCCTTGGCTATTCTGCCATCTTGAACCACTAGGTGCTCCTTACTCATGCTGTTCAGTCTCATGCTTGATTAACTCAGCGGTTCTCAACCTGTGGGTTGCGACCCCTTTGGCGGTCGAATGACCCTTTCACAGGGGTCGCCTAAATACATCCTGTATATCAGATATTTACATTATGATCCATAAGAGTAGCAAAATTACAGTTATGAAGTAGCAACAAAAATAATTTTATGGTTGGGGTCACCACAACATGAGGAACTGTATTAAAGGGTTACAGCATTAGGAAGGTTGAGAACCACTGGATTAACTTATTAAGTTATTTAAATGCATATATATATTTATTTACTAGAGGCTGGGTCCACGAAATTCAGGCACTGTGGTGGGGGAGAGGGGATCTCCTCAGCCCAGCCTGTAACATCTGGCAGTCTGGGGAGCCCCCAGGGGATGTCCAACAGCCACTGTCTGGCTAGCTGACCCTGCCCTGCCACCCCATCGCCCCTCCACTGCCCCCATCATCAGTCCCCTCCCTCTGACTGCTGGCATGTGCCTTAGCTGGTCTGGTTCCCCCTGCTTGTGGGCCCCCAACCCAGGCCTGCAGGTCATTCAGCCATTTGGTGGATTTGCATATTATCCTTTTATTATATAGGATTATATAAATTATCTTTTTAATTGAGAATTTTACAAATTCTTAATTGGAGGTTCCTAATTCTGGGAAAATTTCCATTTTACCAATGTGTTCTTGAAGAGCACAGGATTGTAGACAGGTGGTCTTTGAGTTCCTGTGACCATTAGGAGGAGGACAGTTTTATTTTTTTAAATATATTTTATTGATTTTTCTTTACAGAGAGTAAGCGAGAGGAATAGAGAATTAGAAACATTGATCAGCTGCCTCCTACACACCCCCTACTGGTGATGTGCCAGCAACCAAAGTACATGCCCTTGACAAGAATGGATCCTGGGACCCTTCAGTCCGCAGGCCGACGGCAGAAGCTCTATCCACTGAGCAAAACCAGCCAGGGCAGGAGGACAATTTTAAGAGGCCCTTCCCAGGCTGTGTCTTCCTGGCTTTTGAGGAGGGTTTTGTTGTTGTTGTTGTTGTTGTTGTTGTTTTTTCAATCAGACCATTTTACTAGGTGTTAATAGGGAAGGGGGTATGTCTCAATAACTGATTAAGTTGTGCATTGGTTTTTTATGGCTTTCTGTATTTGCATTATATCGAACAATATAACAGTTAAAAGTAATTATCTCTTTCAAGTGGTTCACTACTTCACAAAGAAAAGTGGCGCAAGTGTGGGCCACTATGAGGGTCGGAGCGACCCGGAATACCCAGTCAAAGGCAAGGGCTACCCTTCCCGTGGCGTTGGGCCTCAAAGGAACCATCTAGTCTGCTGGAGGAGGGCAAAACAACCAATGACGACAGCAATAATGATCATAACGATCAGAATAATAGCAAATGAGAGAGACTCGCATCTCCAAATAAACAGCAACGACTACTAGTAGCCGTCCCCGCGGAGCCACTAAACACGGGACTGCACCCGCCGCGGCTGCTGCGGCCCTCGCAGCGCCCCTGGCGGCCCCCTTCCTGGCTGGGGTCTGCGGGGCGGGGCGGGGCCAGGCGGGCGGGGCGGGGCGTTGAGCCCGCGGCCGAGGGTGGGGACGAGGGGGACCGAGGGGCCGGCGGGCGGGCGGGCGGCTGGGCGGGGCGCGCTCGGCCCTCAGCTCTTCACGCGCCGCGCTCGCAGCTTCACATCCCGCGCCGCCGGGAGCCTCGGCGGCCAGCGCGGTCCGCGAGCTGAGGCAGCAGCCACAGGAGGGGCCGCGGGCACTGAGGTAGGCGCAGCGACGCCCGCCGCGCGGCCTGGAGCCCTGGCGCCCCCGGCCCTGCCGGAGGGTTAGCGGCGAGGCCGGCGGGGGCGGTACGCGGAGGCCCGGGCGGGCGGGGCCGGAGCCTAGGGGCGGGGACCGGCCTGGCCGGAGGGGTCGGTGCGGTCGCGCTGCCCCGGCTCGGCTGGCGGAGCTG
This sequence comes from Murina feae, assembly GCA_004026665.1. Taxonomy (NCBI): domain Eukaryota; kingdom Metazoa; phylum Chordata; class Mammalia; order Chiroptera; family Vespertilionidae; genus Murina; species Murina feae. The sequence continues at coordinate 6,661 of PVJC01008564.1, forward strand.
TGCAAGTCGGGCTTCGAGGCGGTGCGGGCGCCTCTGCACGCCCGGCCGGGTCCCGGGCCGCGGCCGCCTGGGACGCGTGGAAACCGCTCCCCCCCGGGGGCGCCCACGGCGGGGCCACGGCCTGTTCCCTCGCGCTCGCCGGGCTCCTAGGCCGGCTCGCCCGCGCGGCCCTCGGGAACTTGTTCACCGGAAAGCTTGGCAGGGAAACAAATGCCGGCGTTTTGGAAGAACCGAGAGTCACGTCGTGAGGCGCCGAGGCTTTCTTTTCCTTCCCCGCCCCCTGCCCAGCCTCGGCCCGACTTGGCCAAAGAAGGATGTGTCACCAGCTCGGGGCCCTGGGCGGGATCCGCAGCCCGGCTGGGAGCGGGAGCACCTGAAACCGAGGCGGACGCGGGCCTGCCGGACCCCAGCCCCGCCCCGCAGCCGCGCTCGGGCCGCCGCCTCCGGGGGGCCCGCCCCGGGGGGACCTCGCGATGGAAACCAGCCGGCGGGGCTCGGCCGTGGGTGCTGCGTCTGAACTCTGTTAGGCTCGCATTCCTCTCCTCAACCCTCTGACGCTGGAAAAGCTTAAGGAAACCTTACCCAGCTTTCGTGGTCAGCAAATGTGAGGGAGTGTAAGCTGCTGTTTGTAAATTATAAGGTATTTTCTTATTAGGAAACGGGCCTGAGAGCGCCACATAAAAATTCTTAACACGTAAGCAAAACGTGATGTGCGCTGCCGTCCCACACCGAGGAAGTGTTCCTCCCCAGATCATTCATGCACAAACCAGCCCCCGCACCTTGGTGCCAGGCATTTTTCTTTGTTCTTCATTAGTTTCAGTCCTCAGTTTGCTTGTAAACAGAGCGCCCGGTGCCGAGACCCTAGGACATTGTCATGCTAGGTCAGAGCATGCGCGTCCAGCACGGTGAGCAGCAGGCTTGAGTTGTAGTAAAAACTCTTTTCTTTCCTGACGATGCCATTAAAATAATCTCTTTTTCTTTCCTTTTCCGTAGTATCCATGACTGTTAGTGAAGGCCTTTTTAAAAACCTGTAGACCCGTCCTCATTTACACATACAGTTCGTTCACAGTTATTGTATCCAAATGACTCTCCTATCCTCTCTGGCAGAGAACTAACTTATAACTTGAGATACTTGTGGGGAAAACGTGGATCTTTTTAATAAATCTGGGAGCTCAGAAAGTGAGGGCGGGGGAAACAAAAGTTCCGTCTTTTAAAAACAGAAAATTTTACCAGGACTAGCCTGATTGTTGGGTTCAAAAAAATAGCTTTATCCATTAGCAACCTGCGTATTCATAAGCATTTGCATATTTTTTCAACGCAGCTTAACATTCTGGAGTGTGCAGGGGCTGTCAGACTTTTATCCTGGGATGAATTAATATGGCCTTAATGTTTAGCTGAAACCAGCTGCCCTAAGAGAATGAAACTTTTGTTTCAACAAGGGAATAAAGTTGATGAGTAATTTGGGAGTGTGGGGTACTAAAGAGGCACCTGTTCAAGCTATAGGCTGTTTTTGAACTCTTCAGAGGCTCCTCATTTTCTCTGGCAAACAATCTCCAGGGACATGGCCCCCACTACCTTTCAATATGCAGATAATATTATGTATATTTTCCCTCTGAAATTTCTTGATAATCCTTTTGGGCATTATCATTCTCTCTCTAAATGAAAGTTTTTTTTCCCCCTGGTACTATTGACATTTGGACCAGATAGTCCTTTGTTGTGGGAGTTTATCCTGTGCGTTATAGGATTCCTGACCTCTACTTAATGGAAACCAGTATTAGCTCTCACCCCCCTAGTTGTGACAGTTAAAAATGCTTCCAAACATTGCCAGAGCCCCCTGGGAAAGCCCATATTATGTCCACCAGAGAACCACTGTTCTAAACAGGCTGCAACCTTAACACCAGTGACACTACATTGTCCTCATTTGCTTATGTGTTGATTTTATCTACTATGCTAAGCTTGAGGGCAGGAGCAGTCTTACTCGTGTATTTAACAAATGCCTGAGGAAGGGCCTTTTTTGCCAGCAGGACACTAGTTAGGTCTGGAAATCCCATGGTAAAAAACAAACAAGCAAACAAACAGAAAACTGGTGTGGTCTTTGCTCTCCAGGACATTGCAATCTAAAGAGTGACAGATGCGTGTATGTCTAATGATAACAGTTACCTCATTACAATTGTGATAAATTCTGGGAGAAGTACAGGATGCATTGAGTACATGAAACAGTGGTCCTGACCTAGTTTGGAAACTAGGAAATTTTTCTTTGGAAAAGAAATTAAAGATGAGTTGTACTCTGAAGAATAAATAGAAGTTATAAGGTGAAGCTTAGGGGGACCACATTCCCACAGAATCAACAGCACCTTTCTGGGAATTCCGAGGCCAGTGTGGCTGGAGCATAGAGTGATAGGAGCAGGATGATATAAAATGAAGCTGGGGAAAGTAAGTGATGGCTACCTCAAGCACAGGTCTCATTTCAGTCTGCTTATTAGAACCACAAGAAGAACTTAAACTAGCGCTGGGCCATTCTCCAATCAGAATGCCTGCCGTGGTACTACTCCTTCCCTAATTGCCATTTTCCTCACACCTTCCAAAGTAATAACCACTGCTACTAGTTTCCAGTAATTTACTGTAACAAACAGCTGGGACTCAGGTGGTAGCAGAGGAGAGGGAAAGAAGATGGACATAGAATATATATTTAGGAGGCATGTATCTAAACAAATGGCATTCACAAAAATGCATATTCTTTTTTTCCATACTAACACTATTCTGTTCTCTGAACAATGTCTTAGTAATCTTTCCATTTTAATATATAGTTTCCTGCTCTGGCGGGTTTGGCTCAGTGGATAGAGCGTTGGCCTGCGGACTCAAGGGTCTCAGGTTTGATTCTAATCAAGGGCATGTACCTTGGTTGTGGGCACATCCCCGGTAGGGTGTGTGCAGGAGGCAGCTGATCGATGTTTCTCTCTCATCGATGTTTCTAACTCTCTGTCCCTCTCCCTTCCTCTCTGTAAAAATATCAATAAAATATATATTTTTTAAAAATTTAAATATATATATATATAGAGAGAGAGAGTTATTCTGTTGAATGACTGTGTAATATTCCATTGCATGGATATACCACAGGTTATTTAACCACTCTTTGATGGACATTTAAATTGTTTCCAATAATTTACCATAATAAACAGTACTATGCTTATACCAGTTTATGCCTGTGACTATATGTGTAAGATAGATTCTTAGAAGTGGAATTGTTGAGTGAAATGTGTAGACACGCACATAGTTGTAAATATTTGTGTTTGTAAAAGATCACTCTGGTCAAATTGGAGAAAAGGGTTTGGAAGGAAATGAGTAAATATGGGAGATAACTGACCCTGATTAAATAGTGTGCTATAGAATACATTGTGTTCCCCCAAAATTAATATTTTGAAGTCCTAATCCCCAATGGACTATATTTTAAGATAGTCTTTAAGAGGTAATTAAGATTAGATGAAGTCATTAGAATGAGACCCTAACCTGATAAAATTGGTGGCTTTATAAGAAGAGTAAAGAGAAAAGGCCATATGAACACACAGTGAGAGGCCAAGAAGAGAGTCCTCACTAGAAACTGACCCTGCTGGGCATTGATCTAGAAATTCTATAAATTTATGTTGTATAAACCACCCAATCTATGGTATTTTGTTATAGCAGCCTGAGCCAACAAATACACTGTGGAAAAGTAGGAGAGAAAAGATGGTAGCTGGGATTATGATGGTAGCAGAGGAGATGGAGAGAAGTAGATGAATACAGGAGATGTATTTAGGCATAATTGATAGGATTTGATTATTGATATGGCACAAACCATGGGAGGGAGAAATAAAGTGTGAGGATGACTCCCTGAGTCAGGCTTGCCCAACCAGGAGAATGGTGCAGGAGTTTTACCTGAGACAAAGAACACAGGCAGGATAAGTAGTGTTAAGGTGGGTTTAAATCAGATCTCACTGGCACAAGTGGAAATGCCATATAAGCATTTGATAATTCAGATCCATGGCCCAGAGGAGTGGGCTGAACTGGGGACGCAAGTTTTTTAGGTGTAAATTGAAAGGTGTGGATGGAATTACCAAGGGCAATGAGTTGCAAACCTGCAGCCCACAGCTAAGTCAGGCTTACAGATGTGTTTTGCTTTTCCAATACAATGGTTTTGTTGTTTAATTTTGAGTAGTTGCCAATATTTTGTTGGTTTTTTATTAGTACTCACCCGAGAATATTATTTTCCATAGTTTTTGTTTGTTTATTTGGGGGTGTTTTTTTTGTGTGTTTGTGTGTTTTTTCAGGGAGAATGGAAGGGAGGGAAGGAGAGAAAGAGACTGACAGACATCAATTGGTTGGCTCCCCAGTGCGTCCCAACTGAGGCCAGGGATCAAACTAGCAAACCAGGCACATGCCCTTGACTAGAAATGGAACCCGAGATCCTTTGGTACATGGACCGACACTCTTCTGCCAGTAGTTTAAAATCTGAAGATTTCCCATGAAAATCCAGATTTGGGATTTTTCTTTATAAATGAGAAGATGTGGCTCTACTGAGCCAGCTTTCCCATCTGGCAACTATTGATTGGAGCTAAGTCACAGCTGATTCCAGTTGCTTTCTAGTTCAGCAAAGAGCCCACCACTCCTAAAACTTATGCTTGGCCTGCTTTGTTTATTTAATTCTCAGACCCTGAAGGCATTTAAGTGTGTGGTCCCTGCTCTAGGAAAAAAGTGTAGAACAGTGATTCTCATCTTGGCTGCACATTGGAAACACTAAATGATTAAAAAATACTATTTCTGTTTACTTGGTCCACATTATAGCCTTGGATTTTTTAAGGCTCAGCGGGCAATTCCACTAAGCACTGGAAACTGAGAACCATTGATAGAGATTAAGAAGAGAAGAGGGCTCAGGATTTCAAAGGAGTGTAGCAGACCCAGGAAAGGGATAAGTGGCCAGAGAGGTACAAGGGAATTGGAATGGTCCCTTGCTTGCAGTTAAGACATGCAAACTTAACCCACTACACTTAAAGGTGTTTTTAATTAAATGAGAAAGGGTAAAGTTTTAGTTTGCATCTCTAATTACTATTTTTGTTTGTTAATTTGCTGTGTGATGTTATGTACTCACAAAAACAGGCATGTTTGCCCTAACCGGTTTGCTCAGTGGATAGAGCTTCAGCCTGGGGACTGAAGGGTCCCAGGTTCGATTCCAGTCAAGGGCATGTACCTTGGTTGTGGGCACATTCCCAGTAGGGGGTGTGCAGCAGGCAGCTGATCGGTGTTTCTCTCTCATCGATGTTTCTAACTCTCTATCCCTCTCCCTTCCACTCTGTAAAAAATCAATAAAATATATTTTTTTTTAAAAAAACAGGCATGCTTCATGAGCCATTTAAAGGATTTTCAAGAGTAAGCTATACTTCATTTTTTTCTTACGTGTTTACTTTAGATTTAAAGTTTAGAATCTAATTTTAATTTAAGAGGTGTCATAAACCTGGCAAGTGTTGCTCAATGGTTGAGCATCAAGCCATGAACCAGGAGGTCACAGTTTGATTCCCAGTCAGGGCACATGTCTGGGTTTTGGGCTTGATCCTTGGTAGGGAGTGTGCAGGAGGTGGCCCATGGATGATTCTTCCTCCTCATTGATGTTTCTATCTCTCTCCCCCTCCCCCTTCCTCTCTCTGAAATCAATTTTTAAAAAACACTTATTTAAAGATCTGTCTTAAAAGGCAAGAAAAGAATATTTCATAAAAGATAGGAGTTAAGTAAAGATGTAGATCAAGCATGTCAAACTCGTGGTCTGTTTGTGACATGCTTGAAGACTGAAAATCATCTGTTGGATTTAGCAAGATGAAGTCTTTGACCTCAGCAGGAACCATTTTAAATGGGAAGAGGCAGAAAACAAATTGAGATGGGTAAGAAGTAAGGAAATGGAAATGGAAAATGTTGGAAAAAGCTTATCTGAAAAGGGGAGTAGTGAGAGGACAGGTATCTTTTATGTCTCTGTGATAGACGCTCAGAGTGTGCTGGTCACCCAAACACTTGTAACTTTTCAGGAAGGTAACTCAGTGGTGCGTGATTACCTCTCTCCCTCATTTCAGAGGGGTCTTGCTTGTATTTGTTTTGGAGATTTTGTGTTTTTTCACTAAGAAGGTATTTTGCCAGAACTCTTGAGACTCAGATGTTAGAAATTAGGCCCTTAGTCTCTTTCTTATCTGGAAAGCCATAATGCTCCTAAAGGCCAGCAGTGATCTGGGCTCCAGTGACCCTGACATCATCCTCTCATTGAACTGATGAACAAAGCCCAGATTGTTGGCATGTTGAAAATGGAATACTTGGCTACGTCGGAGAATATGTATCTAGCTGTCAGATTTCCAGGAGTATTTTTTGCAGCTGTATTTTTCCCAAATAACTTGATATTATAACTTGGTTTTCCAGTTGCATGCAAAATTTCTCATACTTTGAAACTTGTTCATTGATGGTGATTAAAGAGTATAGATAGAAGTTGGAGGAATAGGACCTCGTTGGGCTCAGAGAGAAGGTGAAGAGAGCAGTGAACAAACTGGTTTTCAAAATGTTGTGTGAATGTAGTTACCTTGAAGACCTTGTGTTAAATTCTCTAGAGTGGGTTGTCATGCAGATGGCCACTACCTATCTGTTTCATGCATTTCTGCCTCCTTGGCAACCTTAACCTGGCAAAGAAGGACTTTAAGGTCAGTTTTGTCTCCCATACCATAGGCTGCTTTTTCACTTTCTTGATAGTATCCTTAGCACAAAGCTTTTAATTCTGATAGTCTAATTTAATTTGTGGTTTTGTTGTTGTTTATATTTTTAGTGCATATCTAAGAATCATTACCAAATCCACGGTCATGTCAGTTTACCACTATGTTTTCTTCTTTTAAGAGATAACACTTTAATTCTTACATTTAGTTCTTTGATCCATCTTTAGTTAATTTTTGTATGTTAGATAAGGGTTTAACTCCATTCTTTTGCATGTGGCTATCCAGTTTCTCAAAAACACACATGAAATGTGTGTTTTTATGCATGTCTCAGACTCTGAGTGGTCTCTTTTATTAAGTGAAAGTGATAAAAATACTTGCCTCACAAAGTTGTGAGATTAGAGAGGGTATATGTGCAACCACTTTGAAAGGTATAAATCACTAAGCAAATATTTGTGATAATTATTGGCTTGCCACAGATAGCTTTTATTTGTACAAAGCACTTATAAGTTAGTGTCCTTCAGCAACCACCAAGAGTCTTCCATTTTAGTGCATAGTGACTTATGACATAACTCAAGGACTGGGATCCCTATTGTACCTCTGGGTACAAGGTCACAGGGCCCCAGATGCAAGGGGTAATTGTAGATATTGTACCCATCCAGAATTAAAAGTGTATTTTCTTGTAGGGCATGTGTTTGTCAAATTCTATTGCTATTCCTCTCAAATTTGGGAATATCAGTTCTAGGTGTGTAAGACATAGTTTTCAAAACTAATGTGTTTTCAGGCATAGTAGGAGAGTAAAGGCAGTTCTTTATATTTATTATGCTAAGCAAACAAAGCCAGTTAAAGAAAGATAAATATCACATGATCTCACTTATAACTGGAATCTAAAGAACAAAATAAAATTACAAACAAAGTAGAGCCAGCAGTATGGAAGCAGGCAACAGAATAACAGACCTAAGTGGGGCGGGAGGTGGGAGTGGGGGAAGAAGGTTTGATTAGGAAGAGTTTAACTAAAGAACATATATGCATATATGCATAACCCATAGGCACAGACAGTAGCATGGGGAAGACTTGGGGTGAGGTGGAGGATGGGTGGAGGAGGACAAAAAGGGAGAAAATGGGAGATACCTGTAATACTGTCAACAATAAAATAAAGAAAGAATCCATATTTCACTGTATCAGTTGGTAAGCCTCTTTTTAGAAATAAGACTATTTTCTCATTCAGTGACTAGTGACCTCACTTAGTTCAATCAGCAAATATTTATTGAGTTATCACTATGTAACAGGCACAGTACTAGATATTAGAGATACAATAATACAGGACCAAACTCCCTTGAGGCCTCCACTGAAGACCTCCACATTCCTAAATCCATTCAGTCAGTTCTCAGTCTTCCTTTTATTTGATCTTTCAGCAGCATTTGCACAGTTGATTATTATTCTTTCTTTGCAAAACTTTCTTCACTTAGCTTCCAGAACACTGCATCTCTGGATTTCCTCCTACCTTATGGAGGTTCTTACATAGTGTTTTTGCTACATCCTCATCACCTTTCTGATCTTCAAAGTTAGAGTACTGTTTACTTCTCAAATCTCTATTTTTCCTTATTAATCCTGTTTCCTTGGCATTTTACCTAGTCATATTACTTTAAATACCATATATACAGCAACAATTTCACACCAGTGACTTCTAATTTTGTCTCCAAATTAGACCTCTCCTCTCAATCTCATACTCTGATATCAAAGTGTCTACTTGACATCTCCATTTGGAAAACTAATAGACATCTCTAAACCGAACTCCTGATTTTCCTCTCCAAAACCTGCTCTTCCCACAGCCTGTCCCATCTCAGTAAATAGCAGCTCCATTCTTCCAGTAGTCCAGGCCAAAAACCATGGCATTATCCCTCACTCTCTTCTTTCTCTTTCACCCTACAATCAGTCTGTCTGCAAACCCTGTTGGTTCTACCTTCAGAATGTATCTAGAATTGGTCACATTCCACCAAATCTACTCATTTATGTGTGGAATCTAAGAAAAACAAAGAATCTCATAGATACAGAGAATAGACTGGTGGTTTCCAGAGGCAGGAGTAGGTGGGAGTGGGAGTGGGAACTGTGCCAAATGGGTGGAGATGGTCAAAAGGTACAACCTCCCAATTATAAATGGTGTGCAAACAACCATTATATCTCACCTAGATTATTTCTGTAACCTCTTTCCCTGCTTCTGTCCTTGCTCTCCTAGAGCCTGTTCTCAACACAGCCCCTAGAGGGATCTGTTAAATCAAGTTCTCAGCTCAGAGGCTTTATACTTACTTGCCCAATAATCTAACCTCCCCCACTTTACCCGTCTGACCTCATCTACTACTCTCCCCTGTGCTTACTTTGTCTCAGTCACAAATGGAATCCTTGTTCTTCCTCCAACAAACCAGCTATGCTCCTGCCTCAGGACCTTTGCTTTCCCCTAATAAAGTATCTACAAAGCTCTCTCCCTACCTTCTTCAGATCTTTGCTAAGTTCACTTTTCTCAGCACTCTCTGTGCCTCTTCTGTTTCAAACTCTGCTTCCCAGACCTCTTAGGACGCTGGGTGTTCCCTCCCCCATGCCCCAGACTGAACCATCCTAGACCATCTGGCTCACTGAACTGCCATGAGGACCATCAGGGTAGTTCAGTAAGCCAGACCACCTGGGTGTCTGAGCATTTTGTGGAACCCCAGCACCAGCCCTCAACTTCTTTTGCATAAGAAATTTAACTTTTATCTTGTTTGAGCACTCTTGTTTTCAGTTTATGTTATATGTAACATAAAAATACTTGTCTCATCTATTTATAGTAATAAAAGAGTAATATGCTAATTAATCAGTTGACCTACCAGACGAAGCCAGGGCTGCAAGGAAAATACAGGACCTGGGTGCCAGAGAGAAGCTGGTGCTGGCAGCCAGGGGAAGGAAGGCCTATTCTTGCACGAATTTCATGCATTGGGCCTCTAGTTTATTTATAGTTTTTATATTGTAGATACCCATTCTTTATTATAATATCTGGACAGCTAAAAAAATTATGGTAAGTATCCATTACATATGATGAAGTTGTAATATAGATGAAATGAAAGGAGAGACCAAAAGATGGAAGGAGGTATCTACTCTAATAAAAGAGTAATATTGAAATTGACACTCTGGGACACCTAAGCCATGCCTACCAGCCAATCAGAGTGAGTGTATGCAAATTAACCCAGCCAAGATGGAGGCCAACCACCACGGAACTAACAGGAGGCTTCCGTTGCACCAGGAGTAAACTGTCTGCCTAGGCCGGCTGGTCCTCTCTCTGCTCAAGGCAACATAGTTGCAATTATAGAAGCCACAGAGCTGAAGCAAACAGGAGACTTCCATTGCACCAGCGGTGGAGGAAACTGCTGCCTGGGCCGGCTGGGCCTCTACTAAGGCAACATTGTTTCAATTACAGAAACCATGGAGCAGAAGCAAACGGGAGGCTTCCTTACCTGCCTAGGCCTGGCTTAAAGCAACAGTGTTTCAATTATAGAAGATAAATAAATTCCAGAAACCTGATTCCAGCTAGCCTCGCTGGGACGTTGGGTCAATGGGAGCTGTGGGCAGCTTGAAAACAGCCCTCAGCCCCGCACCCAGGCTGGCCAGGTACCCCAGTAGGGACTCGAACCCTGAAGGGACTGTGGGCAGCCTGAAAATGGCCCTCAGCCCATCACCCAGGCTGGCCACACCCCCATGGGGTGAGGGTTCACACTGGGGGGCTCGGCCAGCCTGCAAACAGCCATCAGCCCCTCACCCAGGCTGGCCAGGCATGCCAGCAGGTGGACATCCCCTGAGGGGGTCCCAGACTGCGAGAGGGCTCAGGCCAGGCTGAGGGACCTCCCAAGTGCACAAATTTTTGTGCACCGGGCCCCTAGTAGTATTATGAAAGCAAGAGCTTAAAGAAAAACTGAATGAGACAGACTATCAGTGAAGATGTATATTTTTGCATGTCATAGAAGTTGATTGGTTTTAAGGAATAAATATCCACTTAAAATATACAAGTAAAAAGATTATTTATAGTAAAAATAAAGAACACATCAATTCACTCCAGTTCTATTAGTGCAGTCAGCCATCATGGAAACTAAACATATTCATTCTCTCTCTCGCTGTCTCTGTCGCTCTCTCTCACTATCTATCTCTAACTCTTTTTCTCTCTCTTCCTCTCTCCCCCTCTCCTTCTTTCTCGCTCCCTCCCTCCTCTGTTTTCTTAACCCCATTTTCTCCCGTCATGTTGCTTAGCATAGGTACCCCAAAACAGTGGCTTCAGCCATCAGATCTGTAGGACCTTTAAAACGCAGAGTTTTTAGCTAATTGACAATGTCTTGGTACTTCAATTGTGAATTTCCAGGAGAGATATGATTGGTCTATCCTGCTTGAGTTACTGTCCCAACCAAATTTGATGAGGGATTAGAAAGCATGTGATACATGGAGTTGTCCCATCTAGCCTGTGGACAAAGCTGGTCTGTAAGAAGTAATGACATTATTTGTTTAGAAAGGTTTGTTTTAAAAGGAATTAATTGGTGCCCTGAGCTCTGGAGGAGGGGGGGTAGTATAAAATATGTACAGCCCCGCCCCCCCACACACACATATACACAAAATAAAAGATGCTAAGAGTATAGTAGGAAAAGAAGATTGGGTTAGTTTACATGAACCACTGTACATTTTGTAGCTGTAGGCAGCTTTGTTGCCCTAGTAATCTTTACAGATGATTCCCACCCAACAGAAGTTGGGGGGTCTTAGGAGGTGAGATGAAGAAAATACTAACTTTAGGAGTATAACCAAAAATTTTCACAAGATCTCTACTATAATATTTGTCTGGTATAGATAGGTACCTTGTGCCAAAGACCATTTCCCTTTAACCAGTTAACTGTCACGATATTTTGAATTTAATTAAAAAAAGGTCCACCACTTGCATCTATAGATGCTTATGGCATACAAATGGTTAATAGCCTTCAAGGAGTATACCTTGTAGGGATAAATACAGAACTGTGTAAACTATCAAAATAATTTCAGGTATGGATAAGTGCTATACTGACATTAAACTGAATAATGGGATAGAGAATAATATGCTGGTACCTTGGTCAAGGGAGAAGAAAGAGGCTGTTAGAGGAAATAAAAAAAGGCCAGCGGGAGAGCAGTGCAAGATGAAGTAAGGGATGTGTAGGCAAATTTCTGGAGCTATATTAATAAGTAGTTTAGATTTTGTCCAAATGGGATGGGTAATTATTAGAACATCTGAAACAGGAGAACAATTTGCTATAATTTACAGGGTGGGATAAAAAGTAGGTTTATAGTTGTGAATATACAAAACATGAAATTTATTTTTATATTATTTATTCATTATTGTGTTATTTTCTGTACAAACAATTACAAAGCTACTTTTGTATTTATGTATTACTGTGGTTATGCTGTTTGGAGAATGTATAGGCAAGAGTGGAAGCAAATCAGTTTAGAAGGTGATGACAGTAGTGCAGGTGGTAGGGGATAATTTGGGCCAGGATTTTAGCAGTGGAGATAATGAGAAGTGGTGAAAATTGAGGAAGATTTCAGAGATAGGATTTGTCACATCTGAGTTTATTCTGGGTGTGGCCTACAAATATGGCAGATGGTTATTTCATTTTTATGTACTTCTAAACACCTAACAAGTACCTTGTAAACAGTCTTTTTGCCTTAAAAAGGTATTCTGGTTGTATATAACCAAGCTCTCTGGTTGTCTGTCTATACAGTAAGTAATTAATAACAAATGAACCCTTGCTAGGCATCACCTGCAAATTACAGGGACTCTTCAGTCACACGTGTACATGTCAGCTGAATGAAGAACTTTGTCTCAGGTCTTCAGGGTTCTCAGGATTCTCCTCATACCCCTCAGGAAACTATCTCGGAGTTTTCTTCTTACCCCTCGGGATCCTTGAGGCTGAATGACAGTCCTAGGTTGGTGAGGTAGGCTTTCTGTGCTCAATCTCCGTACTGGCTTCTGGCTTTTTGATTTGGACCTTCATCATATCTCCCTCATGTCTGATGTCAGCATTCTTTTTCTCAACACCCTTTTCTTCCCCAGCTACCTCTTCCTCCCCAACACTTCTATCTTGATAATGAATAAAAAATTTTCATCAAAATTATGGCCACAAAGCCCCACCAGAAGTGGTAATTCAGACTTGTGCCCCAAGCGTTGTTTGTTTAGTTAGGTTCTACTCTTGAACCAGCAGCACCAGAACCTTTTGCCTGCAACTGTTTTTCAGACAGAAAAAAGCTTCATATGCTCTTACAGTGGGCAAGCTCAGAGTTTCTCTGGATCAGTGCAAAAATGAACTAATGACCTTGATAAGACCTCACTTAAGATACCTATGTCAAGGTTGATTAAATAAAGGGGATCAGTGGGCCCAAGAAATAAGATACCAAAACTGTACCCAGGATGGAAACTAAGAAATGGGGTAGCAGTGGGTTCTGTTGAGGGACATATGAAACCTAGAGGAACACATGAAAACAGAAGGTTGTCAGCTGAAAATAATTTGTTTCCTTACCTGGAGATATTTCCATTGGGCTCTTGCCCTGGTCCCCTATCCCAGCATCTAAGTTCCCACGTTTAGAAAATACTGTTTAATTCCCATTTTATGTTGTGCACTGGCTACCTGTGGATATGAGGATGAGTAAATTTCAGTGGCTTTCTGATTCATCTCTGCTTCTGCATCCCCAATCCATCACACGGTCACCTGAATTCCACCACCACCCCTCTTCCTGAGAAACGATAACAGTGCTATAAATGCTTAATAAATACTTTGTGAATAAATGGAAATTATTTCTTTCTTCTGTTCAGAGAATCTTTGCACATAATGTTTGTATTTATGTTTTCTCCAAATCAAATCTCATGTTCACTCTTCTATTAATTTTTTTTCTAGCCCTGATATTTGCAGTTCTTCCACATTAAGAATTGTATGCATTTTTCATTTTTCTCTTGTTGATTTAATCTCATAGGTCACTTGTTCTAAAAATAATTAAGCTTTATGCTTGGATTTTTGTCATAGCTTGTATAAAATCCTATTACTAGATATGGTGCCATTTTTGAGTATGCTTTTAATTGTGTCCCAGTCATTTTTATTCTTGACGAGTTCATTGTCTTAATTATGCTTATAAAATTATGCTATATTCTTATAGTCTGAAGTTCAGAGGGGGCATTAACATTACCGTAATTATTGGTTTTTAAGAGTATAACTTTAAGTTACTTTAACTTTTATCAGTTATGACTTTCTTTTACATGGCTATTTTTGTGTCATATTTCATTATTCACTAATAAATTTGTTAGATTTACAAGCTTTCTGAAAAACAAAATTGAGGTTAAAAAACTCTTTCTACCCAGGTCACTGCAATTACTTCAGTGTTCTATAGATTTTTACCTCCTTCTCCCTCCCTGCTTCCGTTCCTTCCTTCATTTATTCCTTCCTTCCTTCCTTCTTTCCTTCCTCCCTCCCTTCCTCCCTCCCTCCCTCCCTTCCTTCCTTCCTTCCTTCCCTCCCTGCCTCCCTCCCTCCCTCCGTCCTTCTTTTTCTTATGCTTACCAATACTTTGAGAAGTTCCTTCTGAGATTATGGCAGACATGATATAGGACAGAGGGGCTTTGATGTTACCTGGACTCAAATCATTTATTCCACTTTCTATGTGTGTAATATAATCAAGTTTTTTGTTTTGTTTTTTACTTAGCCCCAGTTTCTTCATCTGTGAAATGGAGATGCTAATCTCAATGTTGCATAAGAATTTAAATAATAAATTTAAGTGGTCAGCACAATAACCAGCATCAAAGCGTTTTAAAAATGTTAATGTAATAATATTAACCTTCCCTTTGAGAGCCAAGAGGGATCCCAGACCTCATCCATACACCTCCCCGCTACACCTCCCCATGTAAAGAATGCAAGCCCAAGCTAAGAGGCCTCAAAGAGGAAACATGCTTAGTTCTCCCTTTCTTGTTCTCTTTCGTTATCTGTTGATGATGGTAGGTAGCATGAATTTCTGCAACAGGTGGTCTCAGGCATGATGTATGACCATTTCCTTAACTGCCAGTAGAGGCCTACAGAGTGATGGTCTTACATTGAAGTCACCAATACATTTTTGGTAAATAATACTCCTTCAGATGTGTGGTTATTAAAATATACTTTTAGATGTTCTAAAGGGTTAGGGTATGTCATGGGAGAAAGTGGTTAAGATGGGGTAGAAAACAAGATCAATATAATTAACATTGTGGAAAAAAAGTCAAGAAACTAAGAGGCCAGGATATCAGATGGGTTATCTGTTTAGATGTTGAAATGAATAACAGTTGTAACAGAAATAGTGTTGAACTGACAGTGAGCCAAAACCTACAATAATCAAAGAATGAAAGAGACTGACCTTGGGGAGACTTAAATACTGCACTAAGGAAAGGTAGTGGGTGATAGAATTTAATGATATGTGACTCAAAGCAGGGAATTTTTGGAGAAGACAGAGAGAGAATGGGCTAGAAGTAGCAATGAGGAACAAGAAGGCACCTACCAGGTCTCATGTTGAAGGGTATGGAAGAGAGTCATCATCTAAGAGGGCTACAGAGAAAGCATCATCCTCAGGGGAGAGCCCAGTTTCCATTTAAGCTTAAAGGACGTTGAAGAAAGCTTCAGAAGTGAGGTCCAGGACATGCGGATTTTGCTGATATCTACCCATGAGTCCCACAGAGCACATTGGAAGGGTTTGCATTTCAGGAGATGGGATAGAGGCTTAGATACATACCTTCATCAGTCATTATCATCTCTCCCATGCATACATCATTAATTCCTTTTCTCCTCTCTCACTTCAGTATCCTTGCCTGGCTAACCCACAGCACTGATTAAATCCAACTCTTTGCCTGTTCCATGCCTATAAAATCATACTGCCGAGTTTGCCTTAATTTAATGATGTAACCTTAAGCAGACTCGTAATGTTG
Organism: Murina feae; assembly: GCA_004026665.1. NCBI lineage: Eukaryota > Metazoa > Chordata > Mammalia > Chiroptera > Vespertilionidae > Murina > Murina feae. The sequence goes on from PVJC01008564.1 coordinate 22,345, forward strand.
CTTTTGTAAGCTAACAAGTTAGCCTGCCACAGTTCATGTATGTTGGTGGAAGACACAAGACTTCTAGATCAGAACAAAAGATAGTTTATTACTTACAGCAGTAGCAGTAGCTATAGCAACAGTGTTTTGTACTGGTTCTCTGAGTCTAGTTACCTTCAAGGCAATGTAAAGGGAGCCAGTTTGCACTTGCTCACATGATGGGTTGTATTATTAGAAAGGAAGCCTGTCTGAGAGAACTGAAACCTTTTATAGTGGGCATGCCTTCTCTTTGTTCCAGGGCGGAACATTATCATACTGGACAGTGACCTTGTCCTCCAGAGGGAGATACTACCAAGTCTTTCTAGGTTGTTGCTATACAACATTCTTCTTTTTTTAATCTTCACTCAGAGACATACTTAGAGAGAGGAAGGGAGGAGAGAAAGAGAGAGAAACATCAATCTGTTGCCTTTCGTACACTCCCTTACAGGGGATCAAACTTGCAACCCAGGTGTGTGCCCTCACTGGGAATTGAATCAGCAACCTTTTGGTACATGTTACATTGAACCAACTGAGCCACTCGGCCAGACGCTTTATAAACTTTCTTGAAAAGATAGTCTAAAACTATTATATCATATATCATGACTATCAAGTGAGTCAGTGCCTCACTTGCAATGTGTGCAGAAACATGAGAGACCCGTGGAGAATTGTCTTACAGTTCCTCCCTCTCTGGCCACTTCTTTTCTATCTCTGCAGATTCTTCCCCAAACTTTAAATCTGTACTGGGCAATACTGTAGCCACAAGCAACATGTAGCTATTTGATTAAATTTTCAGTTACTCAGTTGCAACTGCTATATTTCAAGTACTCAATAGCCATATGCGGGTAGAGGCTACCTATTGAATGTCACAGATAGCATAAATATTTCATCATCACAGGAATTTCCATTAGTGTTACTCTGCATGTTGTACATACCTCCGCTCAGCCTTTGCATGTTTCTTTTTGTATTCCTTTACAGAAATATGGAATCTTATAGAACAAGATTTATTATAAAATAACTATTTCTATGTATTTCTTTCTGTTTTCCCTCCCTTTTTGATCTATCTGTCAATATTCAGTTCTCCAACATCCTTCTGTACATCTTTACCTGAATGTCTAATAGGTGTGTGACAAGTAACATACAAAACAACTACTGACCTTTCTTGCTGTCACTGCTTCCTCAGCCACCAACAAATCTGTTCTTCCTTTTGTCTTCCCAGTCTCAGTTCATATCAGTTCTCTTCTTCTAGTCAGTTGTTCAAGCAAAAAAACAAAACAATGATTTTTTTAAAAAAACTAACCTTTAGACTTATCCCCTTTTCCACAAAACCTGCTCATTTGTCCCATTGGCTCTTGTTTCAAAACATATCCAACATCTAACTACTTCTCATCCTTCCCCTGCTACCACCTATTCCAAACCAGCATCATTTTTTGCTTGGATTATTTCAGGTAAATTTGGTCTCTCTACTCTTGTTCCCTGTAATCTGTTCTCATCACAGTAATCAGAATGATCTTATTAAAAATCAATTCAGATCACTACATTTCTCTGTTCTCATTTCTTCAGTAGCTTCCCATCTCAGTCAAAGTATAGTCTCACTCTTGCTAAACAAAAGGAATATAAACAACCCAATCAAAAAATGGGCAACGGACCTAAATAAATACTTTTTGAAAGAAGACAGAAGAAAGGGCAAAAGACATATGAAAACATGCTCAAAGTCACTAATCATCTGAGAGATGCAAATCAAAACGACAATGAGGTATCTCACACCTATCAGAATGGCCATCATCAACAAATCAACAAACGACAAGTGCTGGCGAGGATTTGAAGAAAAAGAAACCCTCATGCACCGCTGGTGGGAATGGAGACAGCTGCAGCCAGTGTGGAGAACTACAGGATGGAGTTTCCTCAAAAAACTAAAAATAGAACTCCTATTTGACCCTGTAATCTCACTCCTAGGAATTTATCCCAGGAGACTAAAAACACCAATCAGAAAGGATATATGCACCCCTATGTTCATAGCAGCACAATTCACCATAGCTAAGATTTGGAAACAGCCTAAGTGCCCATCAGTAGATGAGTGGGTTAAAAAACTGTGGTACATCTACACAATGGAATACTACGCTGCAGTAAAAAAGAAGGAACTCTTACCATTTGCAACAACATGGATGGAACTGGAAAGCATTGTGCTAAGTGAAATAAGCCAGTCAAATATAAATATCACTTGATCTCACTCATTTATGGAATATAATGAACAACATAAACTGATGAACAAAAACAAATTCAGGGACAGAGAATCATCGATCAGACCATCAAACCTCAGAAGGAAGGTAGGGGCGTGTTGGGGGTAAGGGGAAGAGATCAACCAAAGAAGTTATATGCAAGCATATAGGACTAACCAATGGACACAGACAACAGGGGGGTGAGGGCATGAGTGGAGGGATGAGAGATAGTGTGGGGATAAGGACACATATGTAACTTAATAAAAAATTAAAATAAATAAATAAATAAAACATTCAAGACATGATTCCTCCTCAGAGCCTTTGTAGTTGGTGTTCCTTCCATCTCTTCCTCCCAATGTAGTCACACACATTTTTCCTCTTGATAGTGTCTTACTGAAGAGAGCAGGCTAATTGTTATATAGAACAACCCATATCATGAATTTCTGTTTCCTCGTGGTATTGTTTAACTTAATTCTCTACTGCCTGTTTTTCCTGTAGTTGGACATTAGCACTAAAAGATTGATTAAAGCTGAATATTTTTGGCAAGAGCACTCCATAAATGATACTTCTATGCATGGCATCATATCAAGAGGTACATATAATCTGATTGTTTAAGGTGTTAAGGTGGTGACTTTCAGATTCCTCCATTATAAATTTATATTTTTACTTTTGTAGTTAACAAATAATCCTGAGGGTGAATGATAATTTTTTAAATCCTGTGATTTTAAGGATATTTTTAGCTGTTGAACTCTGTCGTTTTTGTTGTTGTTTTTTTCAAATAAAAGATGTTTTGGAGATCTAATATATAAAACAGATAAAAGCAGAGCTATTTTCGTTGCAGTGGGAAATGCCTAGTATTGGCAGCTTCCAAGGGAACTCTGACAAGCACAGTTTGTAACTCACAGAGCCAGGCCAAAGGACAGAGGCCCATAGAGGACACATGAAGTCTTCAAGGCAAGCTAGCATCTCACAAGAAAGGCTCAGTGCACTTTCTGTTAGAGCACAGTTTGGGGATCTCTGTCACTTCCTTGGAAAGCTGTGGTTGTGGATTATCACTAGAATGACACTTGGTTTTTCCCTGGCAGGTCCACTCACTGTTTGTAGTTGTCTGAGTGCTTTCTTTGACATTCTATCTGTTCTGCAGATGTGAAGATTTGAAATTACTTCATTTTTAGTGTGTGTTGGGTTGCAAGCTTTTTTGTTTCCCTTTTGGAAATTCCTCTTCATCCACAAAGAATTCCAGATTCAGACATTATTCATCTTATGTCTGGAACACTAAAATCTCCAGAGCTTCCACATGTCTTACCTCTTTCCACCTTTAGAATATTGAAAATGCTGCCACAGCTAAAGTCAGTTTTATCATTTGCTTGCTGCTTGCTTCCTTTCTGCACCTTACTTATACCGTTTAATGTGCCTTCAGTAGAGGACTGAATAAGTAAATTTGGTATATCCACACAATGTACACAAGATACGTAGATTTTTATTTTCATGGAAAGTAGAAAAAGAAAGTAAATTATAATTAAATCTCACTTTTGTTTATATATATATATAAACTATATATATATATATATATGTATATATATTATACACACACACACACACACACACACATACATGATATTCACAAAAATCCCCAGCTCTGTGTTTTTAAATCCAGAAAGGACATGTTCACATTGGTACTATCTCTAAGTGTGATCTTTTTGCCTCTCTCTCTCCCTCCCCCCCCCTCCCGTCTCTCTCCAGGCATGTCTTATTTCTGCAATCATTATTTTTATATTAAGATTAAAAAATAAAAAACTTTGAGCTGTCAAATCTAAGCTGTATTGAAGGCAGTTCCAGGCCCCTCCACAGCTTTCTGGCATCCATACCATCCTTTGGAATTTTTTTTTCCTATTCTCTTATCATCCCATTCAAGCAAGTTTCCCCTTGACCATGCTCTATTGATTTTACACCAGGTTCCTGGTCATTTTCTAGAATTGTCCAGTTGGCTCTGAAGAGCCTCGTTCACTGAAAAGATGTAAAAATTATGTTCTAAAAGTAACTGTCACTAAAATGTAATCTCCACTGGCCCAGGAGGAGGATAAATACCTGTTGAATTACTTGATCTATTCTTTTTTGTCATTTCTTTTATCCATAAGTTCCTTACAAGACAAGCTTTGCTTGTTTTTTATAATGCCCTTAACATAGGTAATTAATATAAATAAATGAATAAAGTATTTTTTAATATTATTGATTTCAGAGTGAGGAAGTGAGAGTGAGAGAAACATCAATAATGAGAGAATCATCTGTTGGCTGCCTCCTGCACGCCCTCTACTGGGCATAAGCTGACAGCTTGGGCATGTACCTGACCTGGAATATAACTGTGACTTCTTGGTTCATAGGTTGATGCTCAACCTCTGAGCCACATTGGCCAGGCAAATAGTCTATTTTTTAAATCCATAACTTAATAAAAATAAATTTAAGATCTTTTAGCTTCAGTCAGAATTTGTTCTTACAGGGATGTAGAAAAGCACAGAATTTAAAGATAGAAGACATTCAGATCCTGCTCTGCTCGTAGATTTGTGATCACAGATTAGTCACTTACGGCCCTGAGCTGCCTTCATCTGTAGCCTCATTGATTCTTTTCTGGATTCTACAGAGGCCTTCTATCTGACCTACCTAGTTTTGGTCTTGCTTCCTCAAGTCTATGTCTGTCCTCCACCTACAGAGTAGTTCTCACCTTGTCCCCTCCTTCCTCCACTGAAACTTCTCAGGGCTCTCATGCTAAGTTGCCTCTGCCCCACTCCTTCAACTGTAACTCCTGGAAGCCTCTCCTCACACTTGACACTGGAACAATACCAAACTCCTGGCAGCTCCTCAAACATCCCAGCCACCTTCTGCTTTGCTCCCTTTGTCCACAAACCATTTTCCCTTTCTTCTTGTGGCCAACTACTTCTGCTCTACTCCAGAACTGGGCTCAGCAGTCTTCTTCTCTGTAATTTTTTCTTTGATGTAGAAGTTAGGTATCCTCTTTCTCTGCCCACGCACGTTGTAAGCTGCTTTAAGGCAAAATCATTGATTATAGTTTGCTCATCTTGAAGAGTGCCTGGGTTATAGTGGTACTCAAAAGTTTATTAAGCTGCATAATATATATATTTTTTTCTTCTAACCTGTCCAAATGATTTTTAAATATAGAATGTATTTTGATTTTTATGTATCTCAAAAATAAGAAAAATATTTAGAAAAGGAAAATATGTGAATTAAATTAACTTAAAATACTTCCATCAGACAATTAGTGTTGATGTTTTGGTATGTAATAATTGTTTAAAATCGTAAAATTTTAACCCCCAAAGGTTCCTTTCAGAGCCAGTACTCAGAGCAACCAGTAGCTTTGCAAATTACATGCATTGAAAATTAATAGCCAATTCATTGTGCTTCCCACATCAAGTAATACAAAATAGTTCTCTGGTAAAATATAGCTTTTTTAAAAATTCTAACCAAGAAAAAATTTTTTGCTTTTTTCATGTTCCCTAGATCCCAGAACCATCTTTCATTCTGTTTTTCCAGAAGAGAAGGTGAAATCCCAGTGAAGGAAGTGACTTGACCAACTTACTCAGTTGGTCAGTGTAGAAGCTGAAGCTGGGACAGGAGCTCCCAACTGCCTACCTGGTGCTTTACCCCTCAGGCACATTTACTGTTTCTTCACTGGAGTAAAAATTAAAGTAAGTTTTTAAGCACTTTCTAATTTCCATAAGCTCAAATCAAGCCTGCTACTAAAATGTTCTTATTTTACATTTAGTCTCATTAAGACAGCCCTAAACCTAAAATACTAATCATTCTTTCAATATTCATGTATATAATTTCTTTGAGCATTAGAAAAATCTTCCCTTCTAAGAAATTTCTTCTCTCTCTCTCCCTTTCTCTCTCTCTCTCTCTCTCTCTCTCTCTCTCTCTCTCTCTCTCTCTCCTCACCCGAGGATATTTTCCCATTGATTTTTAGGGAGAGTGGAAGAGAGGGAGAAAGACAGAGAAACATCGATGTGAGAGAAACATTGATTGGTTTCCTCCTGCATGAACACTGACCAAGGCCCAGGCCGGGGAGGAGCCTACAACCAAGGTACATGCCCTTGACCGGAATCAAACCCAGGACCCTTTGGTCTGCAGGCTGACGCCTTATCCACTAAGCCAAACCAGCTAGGGCCTAAGAAATTAATTTATTTTCTCAATTATTTTCGAAGTGAACACAAATAAAATATTCCAGGTCTCCTTTTTTTCCCCTACAAGTAGTTTTATGGATCCTCTAAATTTTTCTCTTGGGATCAGTTTTCATACTGAGTCATCCACCAGAGAGTGCCTGTGTTTTCCAGGCAAACTAGTAGTTTTATTATTTCTGAATGACTCATTACTTCTGAATCATCATACCTTGTGTACTCTGTTAAATAAAAGCTTTTAGTAATTTTTCTACAGTTTTTCCTCTTTCTTGTCTTCAAATGTCCCATATAAGTGACATGGATATTTAACCACTTTTCTCTTGTGTCTACAAGATTTATGTTGATCATTTTCTTCTTGAACCCTTTCATCAGTTGAAATAAGTGATGGAAGTTCTTTACCTCATACTTTCTGTTCCAAATGTTTCCTGAAATAGAACACAATAGCAACATAAAAAAATATGTGTAACACCATTCTCTATTTTCCATCATTACACTTAATGTTGTTTAAGGTTTTATTAACTTAACAAAATTTTCCATGAAATTAGGGAGAAGTACTTGTAAAAGAAAACTATAGCGCTAATGTTTATTGACAGACAAAATCTTTGGAATTCACCATGTTGGAGGAATGAAACACTTTCATTCCTTGACTTTTGTGTCATATTTTGCTGGATCTCTTCCTGCCACTTGAAAATTAATTCTATGTGTCTTTGCTGGCATCCTTCTCACCTTGTATATGCCAGCCTTTCTCAGAATTCTGTCCTTGATCCTTTTCTCATGCTATATATGTTCAGTGTTGTACACTCTCGTGGCTTTAAAACCTTCATCTGATGCTTATTCCAGACCTTTATTTTCAACTGCTATTGCTTCCATGCATGAGAAATACCTTCTCCTGGATATCCCCAAAATAACCCATTCCTAAAGCTGAATTCATCTCCCCTACACCTTTGCCCCCAGTCTTATCTTTACACCTTCACAGAACTCATTTTTAATTTTTAAATTTGTTGTTAATATTATATATTAATTCTCATATTTAAAGTGTCAAGGCTTAAAAGGCTTTTAAAATATATCAGTTTCCAAGTAGGCTGCTCCTCAGAGACAACTGTCCATTTTTTAGCTATCTTTTCCATTTTTACCTCCATATTTATAAATGCATACATATTATAAATTTATCATTCATAAATTTTATTTTTTTCATTCATAAATTTTAAACACTAAGTCTTGCCTTCCTGATATGAATTTCAGTTCCTCACCCCTGTTCTACCACATTAACAAAGTAAAGGGTAAAAAATATGTGATCATCTCAATTGATGCAGATTAGGTATTTGACAAAATTAAACAACCATATGAGATTTTTTAAAAACTCTCAACAAACAAGAAATAGAAGAGAGCTTTCTCAACTTTATAAAGGATATCAAAACCTGCAGCTGTCATACTTTATGGCTCACTTCTAGTCATTATTGTTATGGAGATTCTAGCCAGTGTGTTAATAAAAATTAATAAATAATGCAGTAAATATTAGAAAGGAAAAAAGTAAAACTATCTCTTCTCAGATAACATGTGATTGTCTTTTAAAAAAATCCCCTAAAAAAGAAAAAAATACTACTCTTAATAAGTGAATTTAGCAAAATGCCAAATAACAAGAACAGTGTACATAAATTAACTGTGTTTCTTTACACCAGCAATAAACCCAAGGGAAAATGCAAATAAAATAGCAGTACCATTTGCATTAGTATCAGAAAACATAAAATACTTGGGAATAGGTTTAGTGAAAGGCCTACAAAAACATTGCTGAGAAAAGTTAAAGAGCATCTGAATAAATGGAGACTGCATGGATTAGAGACTTAATATTATAAGATCTCCATTATCACCAAATGGAGATTTAAATTTATTGAAATTCTAATAAAAAATTCTAAGATGGTAGAGAATCTAGAAATAAACTTATATACGTGGCCATTTGTTTTTTCTACAAAAGTTCCCATGTAACTCAGTGGGCAGTGTTTTGAATAAACAAATAGTGCTGGATGATCTTCAAATTCAGCCTTATACCATTCATAAAAATTAATTTAAAGTAGATCATAGAACTAAACATGAGAGTTGGAAATATAGAACTACAAAAAAAAATTTTTAAGAGAAAAACTTCATGACGTTGGCATAAGCAAAGATTTCTAAGACAGGATACAAATGTATTAACTATAAAAGAAAAATTGATTATTTGGATTAATAAAAATTAGTAAAATTAAAATCTCTACTGCTAAGGAAATGGAAAGTGAAGCCACAGACCAGAGAAAATATCTGCATCTGAAATATATAAATGAATTCCTAGAACTGGGTAATCAAAGACAATCCAGAAGAGAAATCAAGATGGCAGCATAGGTGAACACCAGAATTGCTGCTGGGCACAACCATTTCAAAACTACAACGAAAAGAAAAAATGGACACCATCCAGACCCACAGGAAGGCTGGCTGAGTGGAAGTTCTACAACTAGAAAGAGACTGAGACGCAGAGGAGGTGTGGAAATAAAGTGCAGCGGTACGGAGGCGCGCGCGAAGGGGCTCACGGAAAGGGCTGGAAGCATTTCGTACTGGAGGGAGACACAAGCTCCCGACAGCTCTAAACTCCAGTTCCAGGTGAGTTTCTGGGGACTCAGAATCATACAGGGAGGAGCTGGACTGTCTGGCACCGGGAGGAACTCCAGAGCAGCTTGAGACCTGGTGCCTCTTAGGGCATGGCTGAGAATCAGCTGTAGCTGGTTGCTCCACCCTGTAGATTCCCCGAAACCCTGCCCCATTCAAAGCTGCGTGCAGAGGCTTTTGCATACAAAAGGCTGAGAAGCCCCAGGCAGAAACTAAAATAGTACCGCCTTGGAGTTCCAAGAGACTGTGTACCCAATGGTCAGAGCGGGACCACCCAGTCTACAACTCCTCAGACTCATAAGGGACACATTCAGGGGGCAGACTCAGTGGGCACCAAAGCCCCACTGAAGCAAGTCTTGCCCCATAACTGTGTCTCCAGCATAGAACTTTTCCCACCATAGACACAGCTGATTAAAGCCACTCTGTCAACGCAGGGAAGCAGCCAAAATGCGGAGACAAAGAAACAGGCCACAAATGACAGAAATGGAGGAAAGCAAACAACTGGATATAGAGTTCAAAACCATGGTTATAAGGCTTTTCAAGAATATTCTGGAGACTGCCAATAAATTTAGTGAGACCCTCGAGGATATGAAAAAGGACCAGCTAGAAATTAAGCATACACTGACTGAAATAAAGAATAATATACAGAGATCCAACAGTAGACGAGAGGATCGCAAGAATCAAGTCAAAGATATGAAATATGAAGAAGTAAAACCCACCCAGCCGGAAAAGCCAAAAGAAAAAAGAATAAAAAAATATGAAGATAGTGTAAGGAGTCTCTGGGACAACTTCAAGCGTACCAACATCAGAATTATAGGGGTGCCAGAAGAAGAGAGAGAACAAGATATAGAAAACATATTTGAAGAAATAATGACAGAAAACTTCCCCTACCTGGTGAAAGAAATGGACTTGCAAGTCCAGGAAGCGCAGAGAATCCCAAACAAAAGGAATCCGGAGAGTACCACACCAAGACATATCATAATTAAAATGCCAAGGGCAAAAGACAAGGAGAGAATCTTAAAAGCAACAAGAGAAAAGCAGGCAGTTACCTATGAGGGGGCACCCATACGACTGTCAGCTGATTTCTCAACAGAAACTTTGCAGGCCAGAAGGGAGTGGCAAGAAATATTCAAAACGATGAATAGCAAGAACCTACAACCAAGATTACTTTACCCAGCAAAGCTATCATTCAGAATTGAAGGTCAGACAAAGAGCTTCACAGACCAGAAAAAGCTGAAAGAGTTCATCACCACCCAATCAGTATTATATGAAATGCTGAAAGGTATCCTTTGAGAAGAGGAAGAAGAAGAAAAAGATAAAAATTATGAACAACAAATATCTATCAACAAGTGAACCTAAAAATCAAGTGAATAAAAAAAGTCTGATGAACAGAATAAACTGTTGAATAGAATAGAATCAGGGGCATAGAAAGGGAGTGGAATGACAATTCACAGGGGGAAAGGAGTATTGGGGTTGTGGGAAGAGACTGGACAAAAATTGTACACCTATGGATGAGGACAGTGGGGTGGGGATAAGGGCAGAGGGTGGGATGGGAACTGGAAGGAGGGGAGCTATGGGGGGAGGGGGGAGAGACACAACTGTAATAATATGAACAATAAAGATTTTTTTTAAAAAACCAGAAAATTTTAAGACACTTCACAAAAGATACAGATGAATTGTTAATAAGCCTATGAATAAGTGCTCAACATCATTAGTCATTAGGGAAATGTAAACTAAAATCACACCTACTAAAATGGCTAAAATTTAAAAAATGACAAATATCCAAAAGGATGTAGAGCCACTAGAGCTCTCAAGTGTTGATGAGAGCGTAAAATGGTAGAACCATTTTGGAAGACAGTTTTACAGGTTTTTATAAAGTTAAACATACACTTATTATGACTCAGTAATTCTATAGTTAATTTCCCAAAAGAAATGAACACATATCCACAAAAAGACTTTTACTTGCCTGTTCATAACAACTTTAATTTATAATAGCCTAAACTAGAAATAACCCTAATGTCTATCAACTGGTGAATAGATTACACAAATTTTGGTGTATTTGTGTAGTAGAATACCTCTTAGAAATATGCAGTTGATACATGCAGAAATATGGATGAATCTCTATATATTATGATTACATTCATATGAAGATCTAAAACTGGCGATACTAATCTAGTGATAGGAATCAGATCAGTGATTGACAGATATTGGGGGTTAGGGGAATTGATTGGGAAAGTTCAGAGGGATATTTTTAGGGTGATGTAAATGTTCTGTCTTTTTTAGGGCAGTAGTTACATGGTTCTTGTTAAATCAAATTGAACTGTACACTAAATCTGTACATTTTTAGAGTATGTAAATTATGCATCAGTAAAATTGACTTAAAATAAAAGTAGCATTTGTCAATTAGTGGGCTTCAGTATAGGGCGATCATATGGTTAGATGGAATTTCTAAACTCCAGAAAAGGATTCTTTAATCCACAATGGGGCCTGTGAGCTGGAGGTAATAAGCTTGGTTTCTTGTGACCTTGACCTGGATAGGGCTGATGGGTTTATTGATCAGAATGTAATAATACAAGAATGTACCTACTTCAATTTTCAGTCTTTTACCAACCTCTGAGTGTGATCTCCTGGGATTGGTGCTTTCCTGTTTGTTTTTTTGTTGTTGTTGTTGTTGTTGTTTTTTACCATCAAATAAATATCCTGTCTTCAGCAGGATGAAGAAAGGATGGTTTTTTTAAGTTTGTGGGGTGTAGGTGGGGAAGTCTCTTTGCTTTGTAAAATTTCAAAAAATCCCCCTATGCTCAATCCTCTACACTAGCCTGTTTTCTATGGTACCTAGTACCTCCAAATCTGGACCTTTTTGGGGTTGTGCAGGGTGAATTGGTTTGCCGGCCATCACTCACACACACACACCACCACCACCACCACCACCACCACCACCACCACCACCACCACCACCCCTACCCTTTGACTCCACATTCTACTACTTGGAATCTAAGAAAATAACTGGGCAGTTGGTTAGAGCATCTTCCCAATACACCAAGGTTATGGATTCATCTTAGGTCAGGACACATACAAGAAGCAACTAATGAATACATAAATAAGTGGATCAACAAATCAACTTTTTTTCTCTCTCAGAATCAATAAAAAAACAAAACACTAACTGGATAACTATGTGAAGTGTATATATATATATGTGAATGTTTATCATGGGTTTTTTTTTTTAAACAAAAATAGTAAATAACCTAAATGTCTAGCAATAGCAAATGACTAAATACAGGGGTAGACAAAATTAGGTTTATAGTTATAATATAAATAAGTAGTATAATAATTAATAAACAATAATACAAGAGTAAACTTTTTCCCATACTCACAACTATAAACCTACTTTTGCCCACCTCTATTTTATTCATATGATGGAATGTTATGTCTATTAAAATGATTCAACATGGAAGTATGTTTATGAAAATTGCTAGCTTAAAATAAGTTATTGGACCATAGCATGGTCCAATATTTGTAAAATATATACATTTATAAATTTTCATAAGAAAATGTCAGGCCTGGCTGGTTGAATGTCAAACTATGAACCAGGAGGTCACGGCTCAATTCCCCTGTCAAGGCACATGCCAGGTTGTGGACTTGATCCCCAGTAGGAGGTGTGCAGGAAGCTCTCATCATTGATGTTTCCATCTCTCCCTCTCTCTTCCTCTCTGAAATCAATAAAAATATATTTAAGAAAAGAAAATGTTAGGATGTAGATCCATAAAAATATCAATAGTAGTTATTTCTGAATGATTATATGGGTAATTAAAATGTTTTGTACTTACGAATATTTTCTAATCTTTCTGAAAAGAGCATGTATTAATTATGAGCATAATAGGGAAAAACAGAAGCCCCACCCTAGTACTCCTGATACCTACTGTGCCTGCCTCTTTCATTACTCCATTAAGCAATAAGTGTACTGAGGGCCACTCTGATAAATTATTCAGTATCATTCTCCCAGGGCCTGGTTCAGAGTAGAAAATACTTGAGGAGTACATTATAACAATAATTATTGAGCATTTCCTGTGTCTGTCTATTGTTTTAAGCTTTTGACATGTTAACCTAATCCTCTTGAGATGGGTACTATCTCCATTTTGCAGGTGAAACAGGCTTCAAAAGTTAACCACCTTTTATGTGAGGCCACACAGCTGTAAACAGTATAGAAAGAGTTCTGGTGTACCCTGCCCCTAGTGGGAATTTAAACTCATGCAGCCTGGCTTTCACTTAGAGACATAAGATAGTGTCCTGGTTTGCAGTTAGGTTGTATTTCTCATTTAGAATAGAATAGTTGTATTAGATTCCATGTCTGGGATTCTAGCTGAACAATTAGGCATCAGTTGAATCATTGTCGGAATAAAAAGGCAGAATTTGACACCCACAGATCTGAACCAAATGCCAGGCAAGTAATCTTTGTTTCTCTGCCTTTAAAAACACACACACACACACACACACACACACACCCACCCCCCCCCCCCCCCCAATCATTTTCCACTGTAAACTTCTCATTGAAATTGGTGCCACCCCTTAGGGTTTGGCTTTGTTAGTGCTCCCTCACTCTGCTGTTCCTATACCTTCAAAACTTAAACTCAAAGACTTAAGTTTGTAATTCCCAGTACTTTTCTTTCTTGGTAAGATTTCTTATGACAAGTTCATTTTTAAAACTTATCACTCTTAATTTTTGCCTTATCTTCTTTTTCCTTCATATTTTGTTTCTTAAGTCAGAGTTTCTGAAAGCTACATTTCTGTTATCTGCAACTACATATTTAATATGGTAGCCACTAGCCACACATGACTTTTTAAGTTAAAATTAACTAGAATGGGCAAAAGACTTAAACAATGCTTCTCCAAAGAAGGTATGGGGCTGGTTGATAAGCATAGGAAAAGATGTTCAGCATCATTAGCCACTGAGGAAATATACATTAAAGTCACAATACACTAACACTACACATGTATTAGAATGGCTAAGATAGAAAAACTGGTAACTCCAAATGCTGAAGAGGATGTGGAATCAACTCTCTCTCTCATACAATTGCTAGTGGGAATGTGAAATGGTATAGCCACTTTGGTAAAGTTTGGCAGTTTCTTAAAAGATACGTTTACCCTACAACCCAGCAGTCACAATCCTGTGTATTTACCTTGAGAAATGAAAATTATGTACACACAAAAATCTGTGCACTAATATTTAAAAACTGGAAACAACATAAATATCCTTTGATGGATTAATGAGTAACAAACTGAGATATATCCACACAATAGAATACTCAGCAATAAAAAGGAATGCAGTATTGATACATGCAGGAAAGTGAATGACTGTCAAAATCATTGTGTTAAGTGAGAGAACCTATCTTAGAACCTTACATCTGTGTAATTCCATACATAAAACATTCTTGAAATGGCAAGATTATAATGATGGAGAACAGATCAGCAGTAATCAAGAATTAGGATTGTGATAACCGTGTGACTACAAAAGGGTAGAATGAGGGGTTTTTCGGAGGCAGCAGGACAGTTTATATCCTGTTTGTGTTAGCAGTTACTATAAAAGGAAGGGAGGAAGGATGAAAAAGGAAAAAGTGCATGCATGTAAAGCTGGTGCTCAGATTATATTACCAATGTCCATTTCCTGATTTTGATCATCGTACTATGGTAATGTAGGGGAAACTGGGGGCAGGGTACACCAGAACTCTTTCTATACTGTTTTTGCAACATTTTCCTGATTCTAAAACAATTTCAAAGTTTTTAAATAAAATGAAAATTCAGTTCTTGTTACACTATTCACTTTTAAAGTGCTCAATAATCCCATGTCTATCAAACAGCATAGACATAGAATATTTCCATCAACCCAGAAAAGTTTTATTAGGCAGTACTGGTCAAAAATCATATGTCTAACTTTAGCCAGTGTTCTCTCTTCCTGGACTATTTCAAATTCTAATATTACACGATTACTTTCTTATATTTTCTGTCATGTTACCAACCAGTTGTTTTATTTATATTCAAACCTAGATAAATACTTCCCTTTAATTTCTCAAATTTTATAGAAATAAAATAGATTTATGCCAATTTAGGAATTTATCTGATTCCTTTTAATAAGTATCTGGATATTTAAATTTTCCCTGCATCAGTTTTATCACCTGTATTGTCTATCACCTGTATCACCTGTATTAGGATAGAGTCCTAATATCTTTCATTTTCATTCACTTATCCTAATATACTTTCTTGACAGTATCATTTGTGTTTTCTTTGCCTTTTTATCCTTACCCAAAGTACTTTCAAAATCTTGGATTTCTGAAAAGGTTTATAGTTTTTCATGTTTGGTGCAATTTCTTCCTTGTCTTCTGGATGTGCATGTTTTAAGAAGGTAATTCCTTTAATTGCCATGTTCTAGTCTTTTGTCCCATAACACTATTCCTCTTTGGCTTCTTTGTATTTTTACTTAAGAATTACTGGGCACTTGCTTTACTCTGGAACTTCTTTCTACTTCAGCTTCACCCATCCTGCATGCTATCTAGTTTAATGAGCCATCAAGGAAGTGGAGGATGAGACATAGCAACGAAGTTAAGACATTAAAGGACAAGGAGAATGATGGTAACTTACCTGAAGAAAACCACAAAGAGAGAAATAAAGGAATATTGTTGGAATAAAACTACATAAGACAACAGTAATTACAATAGTGTAAGACTGGCACAAAAACAGAGTAATCATTGGATCCAAAAAGCCAGGAAATTAACCAGTATAGAAACTCAACAAAAGAAAGGGTTCTTCATGAATTAATTGCATTAATGCATTAATTGAATCTGTATTTACTAAGTCTCTAATGCCTAAATGAGCAATAAACAATTTACCAAAGAAGCAAGAGAATAAGCAAAACACTAGGATTAAAGAAATAAAAATGAAAGCAGTGAAGTTCTTTCATTATTAAATGGGTAAAAGCTTTATTGTTGAAACATCAATACTACTGATAGTGCGTTGGTGCTATTGATCTCCTTTACTGTCATCTCCTTGCTTTCATTGCCTTACACATCATTCTTGTTACAGTAGTATCACACATTCTGTACCTCAGCAAACCATTTGAAATATGTACTACATCTAAACATCTCCATTGTTATTCTCCTGGCCCAAGTCCCCTCATTCTTGCCTAATTTATTGTAAAAGCCCCTAACTTTTACCCCTGCTTCTTACCTTGCTCCGCTACAATCTGAACACGATAGCCAAAATTACCAATTTAAAATGTAAATCTGTTCATGTCATTCCTCTGCTCATGAGTCATCAGTTGTTACCAAGCTTGCTCAGAGTAAAGCCAAATTCCTCACAGTAACCTACAGACCTTGCATTTTTTAGATTCCCACCTTTCCTTTCTGACCTCATCTCCCACACTGCCCCCCTTGCTTTCTCTGCTCCAATCACTTTAGCCTCCTTGTCATTTTAGTAAATCAAGCATGCTCCCACCTCAGGGCCTTTGCACTTAATGTTTAATCTGCCTGGTATGATTTAACCCAAAATACCTCCTCTCTTCTTTCAGTCTCTGTTAATGAGTCAGGTTTTCCCTGACTGCCATTTATAACACAGCATCCTCCCTTCATTTCTAAATCCTTTGTCCCACTTACTTTTTCTACATAGCACATATTACCGTCTAAGTTATATGTTTAAGCTCCATATTCATAGCATTTAGCAATGCCTGGCACTCAATATTTATTGAGTGAATACGTTGATTGAACCTTTTTGGAAAGCGACTACAACATGATTTAGAGCCTTTTTTTTAAGAGAACAATTAAATAAATTTTATCCTCTTGATGGCAAGAGAGAGATCTGCATATGGCAGGATTTGAGAGTCTGAGATCAAGAACAGTAATGAAGATTTGTTTGTTTTTATTTCTTAGTAAGAAGAGAGGATGATGGGAGAGTAATTTCAAGTGTAGAGGAAGTTGTAGATAAAGAACAAGTATTTGTGTTGTCAAACAAGTACTTTGATGGAAGTACTTGTTAGTTTCATGTAAAGTGGTAAGGAGTGTGGGATAAATACCAACTGGGAGGCAGTTGTAACAAGGCAGAGTTGAGGCAATACTTCTACAGGTAGTAAGAAGTGTGAGGTTTAATGAAATAAAGGCATGAATCAAAGATCAGCAGTCAGTGATATGGCAAAGAATAAGGCTTGATAATTAACTACATAAGGGATGAAAAGAAAAGGAACTAAAAGGTTCTCTCAATATTAAAATATATTTCCTTTTAATTATTTTCTTTTTTCTTTATAGGTTTTTTCTCATTCACAGAAAAATGGATCATTTAAACATTTGGAGGACTCAGTTATCACAACACTTTTATACTACCAACTGAGATTTATGACAATAAATTTATGACAGTAAATTTCTGCATCATAGAATTGCTGAAGAACAGTTAATATAAAAAAGGATATTTTTTATAAAAATAACTCCTATAGTATAATGATATTACTAAATAAAACAAAAAAGCACAATTATTAAATTATTAGACTTGCTACAAGCACATATGTGCAATAGCTACTGTATCCTTACAGTTACCAAACCTCAAATTTAGATGGTTTCCCTTTGTGGGAAAGGTTGTTATAATTGCAAGAAACCACTGAACATTGTCAAATATATTTTCAGCTGAGTATCATTTAAGAGAACTTACTTGAAACAAGTTCTAGAAAATTCCAAGTCCCACCACTAAGTGGATTTAATATTATGGCAGCAACTTACAGACTTGTGGTTAGTACTGTGAACCACTACAGCAGTGTGGTGATAGACCGACGTTTTGAGCAAGCTATACATTATTGCACTGGAACCTGTCACACCTTCGCACATGGAGTTGACTGCATTGTGGTACATCGTAGTGTCTGTGCAGACTTACACATCCCTGTGTCTCAGTTCAAAGATGTGGATCTGGACTCCATGTTTCTACCCCATGAAAATGGGTTTTCCTCAATTGAAAGTGACTATCCCCATCAGGCCCTTGCAGGCATACCCAGGGTCAAGAAAGGAACTACATTTCAGAATACCTGTAACTTAAAGGACATCGCAGGAGAAGCAATCAGTTTTGCCAGTGGCAAAATAAAAGAATTTTCCCTTGAAAAACTAAAAAACTCTAATCATGCAGCTTACAAAAAGGGAAGGAAAGTTAAGTCTGACTCATTTAATAGGAGGTCAGTTGATTTTGACTTGCTCTGTGGCCATTATAACAATGATGGGAACTCATCATCCTTTGGTTTGCTCCGGAGTTCCTCAGTGGAGGAAAAATCTTTGTCCCATAGAAACTCACTTGATATGAGCCTGACTTCGATGTTTCTTCACAACTTCTCTGAAGAAGACCTGGTTACTCAGATTTTGGAAAAACATAAAATAGAAAATTTTTCTTCTGGAACAGACATAAAGGTGTGCTTGGACATCTTGCTGAAATGCTCTGAGGATTTGAAAAAATGCACAGACATTATAAAACAATGCATAAAGAAAAAGTCAGGGAGTAGCATCAATGAAGGAAATGATAATGATGCAGTTTCTAGCTCTGAAATTGTCTATATGAATGTAATGACCAGGTTAGCATCCTATCTGAAAAAGCTACCATTTGAATTCATGCAATCTGGGAATAATGAGGCTATAGATTTAACAGAACTGATCAGTAATATGCCTAGTTTACAACTGACTCCCTTCTCCCCAATATTTGGCACTGAACAGCCCCCTAAATATGAAGATGTTGTCCAGCTCTCAGCCCCTGACCCTGGACAGTTTCAAACTATAGAATTACAAGATGACAAGCATAGTTCTAGGAAAATAGACACTGTAAAATCCATTCCAAACACCTCTACAAATTCCTTATATAACTTAGAGGTAAATGATCCCAGAAGTCTAAAAGATGTCCAGCTTCAGTCACAGTCATTAACTATGAATGCTTTAGGAAATGGTCCTTCTGGTGACATAATGGAAACCCTTTATATTGAAGAAGAGTCAGATGGAAAGAAAGCAGTAGGTAAAGGACAAAGGACAGAGAATGGACTCAATCAGGAATTGTTGAAAGTAAGTGAAGATAGAGCAGAATTTTCAGACCATGGTAGTCATCTTAAAAAATTCCCTGCCTCAGTACAAAATGAAATTGGTAAGCTATTTGAGAAACCAGTAGTTAATCTACCTAAGGAAGATCTTAAGTCAAAAGTTCCTAAAGGTGAAGAGGAAGACCACAGAGATTTTATGAATTCTAACAGTAAGGAAGAGATAGATAAGTTGTTAATGGATTTGGAATCTTTTTCACAGAGAATGGAGACCTCTCTAAGAGAGCCACTTACCAAAGGTAAAAACTCTAACTCTCTAAATAATCATGGTCAGTTGACTGATCAGCTCCCTGTAAATCTTGAGCCTAAATCTAAACTCTCCTCACCCATGGAAAAAGTCTCACCTTCCTGTCTAACAAGGATCATTGAAACCAATGGACACAAAATAGAGGAAGAGGATCGAGCCCTCTTGCTACGAATCTTAGAAAGCATTGAAGACTTTGCTCAAGAATTAGTTGAATGCAAATCAGGCAGAGGGAGCTTATCACAAGAAAAGGAAATGATGCAAATTTTACAGGAAACCTTGACAACTTCTTCCCAGGCCAATTTATCAGTCTGTAGTAGAAATCCTGTTGGTGATCAAATGAAAGATACTACTTCAGTGGTTTTGATTCAGCAGACTCCAGAGGTGATCAAGGTAAGACCCAACAATTTTGAGTCCTGAAAGTCTCCAAAGAACTGTTTTAATGTTTGTAAAATTTATAAACAAACTATTTTTGTTACCCATTCTCTGTTCTAAATTTCCTGCCCTATTCAAGGCATGCTCTCACTTAGTTCAGTGGGAAAAACTAAAAAGCAAAGGCTATAAAGTCAAGCAAACTGGTTTCAGCTGCCCTTCCCACACCCTTCATGTTCCTAACTCTGTGACCAAAGGAAAGTTACTTAGCCTTAATATCCTCATTTACATAGTGGAAATAGTAAGGATCATGATAACGTGTGAAGCACAGCCCAGGTGCCTTAAACAAAGTGGGCATTTAATATTAGTACTCATTCTCCCCAGTCAAACAGTAGAGCATTCATTACTACATGCCTGTGTAGACTATTAGGTGCAGTTTGGGATACAAAAGAAAAGAAGAAATGATTCTTGAAGAGCTTAAAATCTAATTGGGGAACCCTGGCCAATGTGGCTCAGGTAGTTAGAGCGTCATCCTATGTACCAAAAGGTTTCGGGTTTGATTCCGAGTCAGGGCACATACCTAGGTTGCAAAAACAAAACTTAACAGTACGTGAACATGTAGAGCACTACTCTGAAAGTATTGTTTGTTCAATCGATCTTCAAAGAAGGTAAAGACTAGAGTATATGAAATTTGCTTCTTTCCCTCCCCACCCCCCACTATATTTGTATTGATTTCAGAAAGGAAGGAAGAGGGAAAGAGAGATAGAAACGTCAATGATGGTAGAGAACCATTGATCGGCTGCCTCCTGCGCTCCCCCTACTGGGAATCAAGCCTACAACCCTGGTATATTCCCTGACTAGGAATTGAACCATGGTCTCCTGCACTTCCCCTACTGGGAATCAAGCCTACAACCCTAGTATATTCCCTGACTAGGAATCGAACCATGACCTCCTAGTTCATAGGTCTAAGCTCAACCATTTAGCCACACCAGCTGGGTGAGATTCGCTTCTTTATGCAAGTGGGAATAAATATCACTCTAGAGTCATAGGATAGAAGTATTTTCAAAAGGCTTTGAATCTATCTTGCTACTGACAGCACTGCTTTTGAATAATCCTAGAAAGATCTCATTTGTGTTTGTTTTAGCATAACAGGATTACTTCCTATTCATTTTGTATGTCCAACATGGGTTAACTAAAAACTCTGCTCCCCCTCACTCAAGGACCCAGGCTGATGGATGCTTCATGTTCCTTCAGCTGCCTATGTCCCCATCTGGAATATGTGGCTTAGAGTTCACTAAGGAAGAGGAAAAAAGAGAGTGCTTTTAACCACCTTGTTGTACACATGACATACTTCCCTTCTGCTCAAATTCTAGTGATTTCGATTTAAAGGCTAAGAAACACAGGGAAGCACATAGAATATTCAGTGAGCAATATCTCTACCACATGAATAAACCATATATGTCAGTGTGTGTGAATTTAGACAAAGGCAAATCAACAAAGCAAATTGTAAAATAATGATAGGAATTATGTAGTGATATGTCCATTCCTACAAAACTTAGGAAAAAATACATCAATACATCAAATACCAATATTCAGAATAGTGATTAATCCCTGAGGGAAGGGAGAGAGATTGAACTGAGGGTACACAGGCAGCTCCAGTAGTATTAGTAATATTATTTTATAATCTGGTAGATTTCTAAGTATTTTGTCCTATTTTATGCCTTTTTGTATATCTTAAACATAGTAAGTTTTAAAGAAACAATTGGATATTGGAGATGGTATATATGTGGCCATATTAAAAAACAATTACAGCCTGGCTGGTGTAGCTCAGTGGTTGAACCTATGAACCAGGAGATCATGGTTTGATTCCTGGTCAGGGCACATGCCAAGGTTGTAGGCTTGCTCCCCAGTAGGGAGTGTGCAGGAGGCAGCTGATCAGTGATTCTCTCTCATCATTGATGTTTCTATCTTTGCTGAGATCAATAAAAATATATTTTAAGAAAAACCAATTACATATTTTACCATTTTCATTATAATATTTATTAAAGAAGGAAAAAATATTGTGATCAGATGAATAATTTTTGCCTCATATGTGTTTTATAGCTATTGTCCCATGGCACATTTTTAATTACCAGTGACACTAAAGTTTAAAACAGTACATACTTAAGGTTACTAGATGATGATTTTGGTCTAAATATCCTCAAACGTTCTCTGAACATTTCTGTGAAATCTATATGTGAGTCTCAATTGTTGATTCACAAATGGTAATATCTTTTAACTTGAGTTAATGCGGAGGGGAGAAACTGTGGAAATTAATTACAAAAATAAGGAAAAATGTCTTTTAATGTACACAGGCAATACTGATATGCTTAATATTTTATGAAAAACCTATATAGCAACCTCAGAATGATCATAATATACTAAGAGCTAAAAGTTCTTGTAAGCTAAGGCAGGCTAAGACATTTAGATGTATTATCTCATTATTTTGCCCCACAGTATCCTTTTTACCCATTTTTTAAAAAATGTCCACCTTCTCTGATGTCTTATTTCAATGTCTCACAACCATTTTAACAGAAACTCTTACTGTAAATATGGAGTTTTTAATTTTATTTCACCCTCTTCTTTCATCTTTTGTGGGGGAAAAAAGACAAAATTCTTCTAAAAGAGATGGGCTATATAAAGCAGAAGATGTGAACCTGAAGCCAAGAAAAAGTCTCATGTGGCACCTTTCCTTTGACCCTGGCTAACAGCTCATGAACAAGTCCCCTGTAACACCCCAATCTAAATACAGCTACCTACACAATTTGCAATCATAAGATCTGGAAACAGCCCCAGTACCCATCAGTAGATGAGTGGATAAAAAAGCTGTTGTACATTTATACCATGAAATGCTATGCAGCAGTGAAAAAGAAGAATGTCTTACCCTTTGAGACAGCATGGAGGGCCCTGGGGAGTATCACACTAAGTGAAATAAGTTAGTAAGAGAAAAACAAGTATCACATGATGTCACTCATCTGTAGACTCTAAGTAACAAAATAATCTGATGAATGGAGTGGATCCAAACACATGGAAGCATGGAACACAGAGTATGGAATCTCAGGGAAAGTGGGGGAGGGTGGATGGGTAGGAGGTAATCAATCAAGGACCTTGTATGCATATATGCATGGCCCATGGACACTGATAATGGGGTGGTGAGGGCAGAGGTTCTGGGGACTGGGGTGGACTAGAGGTGGTCAATGGGGGGGAAAGGGAGGCATATGTAATACTTTCAACAACAAAGAATTATCTAATCTAATAAAAGAGTAATATGCAAATTCACCACTCTGAGACACCTAAGCCACGCCCACCAGCCAATCAGAGCAGCTGTATGCAAATTAACCCAGCCATGATGGAGCCGGCAGCCACGGAGCTAGAGCAAGCAGGAGGCTTCCATTGCAACTGCCTGCCTAGGCCAGCTGGGCCTCTGCTCAAGGCAACAATGTTTCAATTATAGAAGCCACGGAGCTGAAGCAAACAGGAGGCTGCGTTGCCTGCTTAGGCCTGGGCTCAAGGCAACAAAGTTTCAATTATAAAAGATAAATAAACCCCAGAAATCTGATTCCAGCCAGCCTCGCTGGGACCTTGGGTCAACAGGAGCTGTGGGCAGCCTGAAAACGGCCCTCAGCCCCTCACCTAGGCTGGCCACACCCCCATGGGGTGAGGGTCCCCACTGGGGGGCTTGGCCAGCCTGCAAACAGCCATCAGTCCCTCACCCAGGCTGGCCAGGCATACCAGCAGGTGGACATCCCTCAAGGGGTCCCAGACTGCTAGAGGGCACAGGCTGGGCTGAGGGCCCCCCCTGAGTGCACAGATTTTTGTGCACTGGGCCCCTAGTTTAAAATAAAACAAATACAGCTACATAAAAATGTCACAGAGGGCTCTAAATGAGCTTCCCAGTTTTTTAACAAGTATGGGCTGAAATCAAAATCTTATTAAAAGAATCTCCCATCAGTCTTTTAAATAAGTTCCCATATCATAGAGTAGCATAAAATTTGATGAGATTTCTTCTTGATAAAAGTGGGAAAAGTAGAGGAGAAAACCAAGATGGCAGAATAGGTAAACACCTGAACTTGCTGCCTCCCACAACCACTTAAAAACAACAACTAAAAGGCAAAACAGACATCACCCAGAACCACGGGAAGGCTGGCTGAGTGGAAATTCTACAACTAGAAGAAAAGAGAAAAGCACACTCAGACTCAGAGGAGGTGAGGAAGTAAAGTGCAGAACTACGGAGGCACGAGGAAAGGGCTGGCAACTGAGGACACGGTTGTATTTTTCAGTTGGGCAGGAGACACAAGTTCCTGACTGCTCTAAACTCCAGTTCTGGGCGAGTCTTTGGGAACCCAGACTCTATGGGGAGAAACTGGACTATCTGACATAGGGTGAAACTCGAGGGCAGCTTGCTCTCAGAGTTGCTTGCAGCAATTACGTATTACCGCGGGGCACTAAGACCCAGGGCCTCTTAGGGCAGGGCTGAGGATCAGCCATACCTGTTTGCTCCACCCTGTTGATTCCTGAGACCCCCGCCCCACTCAAGCTGTGCACAGAGGCTTTTGCATATGAATGGCCTAGCCCTTTTCAATCTAAAATTACCTAACTGTAGCTGAGTCAGAGATACCCAGAACATCCAAAAGAAGGCCCAAGGCACAGCAGCTTGCATTGCTTCACAGCTGGGCCTCATCTGGGCACCTCCAAACCCCAAACAAAGAAGAGGAATCTGCAGATCTCTCTGTAGCTTCTGCTGGATAACTTCAGGCAGAGGGTAAATTAGCACCTCCTTAGAAATTCAAGAGCACTGTACCCAGTGGTCAGAGTGGAATTACAACTCTTCAGATCCATAAGGGACACACTCAAGGGGCAGACTCAGTGAGCACCAAAGCCCCACTGAAGCAAGTCTTGCCTCATAAGGGTGTCTCCAGCACAGAAGTTCTCCAACCGTAGACACAGCTGATTCTCACAGCCAAGTGGCCTGGAGCTCAATTTCTTCCAGTAATACCAACAACAATAAAGGCTTAACTACAACAAGACTATGCACCAAGAGTGTCCACCTCAGGTAATTGGGAAGGCTGAGCCACTGGCCCCTATAGGACACATAGCACAGAAAGCCACTCTATAACACAGGGAAGCAGCCAAAATGCAGAGACAAACAGGTCACAAATGACAGAAATGGAGGAAAGCAAACTACTGGATACAGAGTTCAAAACCACAGTTATAAGGTTTTTCAAGAATTTTCTAGAAACTGCCAATTTAGTGAGACCCTCAAGGATATGAAAAAGGACCAACTAGAAATTAAGCATGCACTGACTGAAATAAAGAATAACATACAGAAATCCAACAGCAGACTGGAGTATCGCAAGAATCAAATCAAAGATTTGAAATACAAAGAAGCAAAAAACACCCAACCGGAAAAGAAAAAAGAATCCAAGAAAATGAAGATAATGTAAGGAGCCTTTGGGACAACTTCAAGAGTACCAACATCCAAATTATGGGGGTGCCAGAGGAGGGGAAAGAGCAAGATATTGAAACCTATTTGAAGAAATAATGATGGAAAACTTCCCCTACCTGATGAAAGAAATAGACTTTTAAGTCCAGGAAGCATAGAGAATCCTAAACAAAAAGAATCCAAAGAGTACCACACCAAGACACATCATAATTAAAATGTCAAGGGCAAAAGACAAAGAGAATCTTAAAAGCAGCAAGAGAAAAACAATTAGTTACCTACAAGGGAGCACCCATATGACTGTCAGCTGATTTTTCAACAGAATCTATGTAGGCCGGAGGGAGTGGCAAGAAATATTCAAAGTGATGAATAGCAAGAACCTACAACCAAGATCACTTTACCCAGAAAAACTATCATTCAGAATTGAAGGTCAGATAAAGAGCTTCACAGATAAGAAAAAGCTAAAGAAGTTCATCACTACCAAACCAGTATTATATGAAATGCTGTAAGGTATTCTTTAAGAAGAGGAAGAAGAAGAAAAAGGTAAAGATAAAAATTATGGACAACAAATACATATCTATCAACAAGTGAATCTAAAAATCAAGTGAATAAAACTGATGAACAGAATAAACTGGTGA